>CM029522.1:24261257-24462750 GCA_017140615.1 Eucalyptus cladocalyx
CACTTAAGGTCGTTGATCTGTCTCTTGCTACTATTCGGGCGGCGCAGTTGTCCTCCATAGCAGGCGGTATCACGTCTAAAACCCATCTTAGCCCAGAAGAACTCTAGCGACCCCCAGACCCTGGAGTCCTGAAAGTGAACATAGATGGCGTGTTTCAACTGGGTGGTACTGAAGGGACTATGGCCTGCATCTGCCGTGATCATAATGGGAATTTTATCGATGGACTTACCAGGAATTTCGAAGCTTCGTCTGCTTTGCAAGCCGAATTTCAGGCGTTCACGATCACTCTTCGCTACCTGTTGGAGAAAAACAGAGCCTCTAATCTGCTTGTGATCGAATCAGATTCAAAAACCCTAATCGATTTGGTGACAAACTTAACTGATCTACCATGGCAGGTTCGATCGCTTTGTGCTGAAGCTGTGGCTCTTCTTCGCGATTTCTCCAATTTGCGAATTAGGTTTTGTAGAAGAGGGGTGAATTTTGGGGCAAATTGGGCTGCCAAGGCTCATAAAACCGGTTCTCTTCCCTCTAACTGGGCCTCCTCGCCTCCTTCTGCTTTGTTGGATATCTTTTATGCGGATGCTTTGGCTGCTAATTGTAATATTAACTCTTTCTGATTAATATTAGTTGTTTGTCCAAAAAAAAAAAAAAAACTCCTTCCGATAATTGATCATGCAAATTTGTTTGACATGGCATGCCGGAATTCAATGTGTCCTTCTCTAGTATTTTTTATGATACTATCACCTCGCCAAAAGAGTCAAATTTTCTTTTAGAAAAGAAAAACCAATAAAATAATAGGTCAAAACTTTAGAAAAAGAAAATTGAAGAAAAATCAGCTAACCTAAACCTAAGAGACGGAATGGTCCGCTTTACTGTAATCTTTTTGAATATCTAACCTATTTTTTGAGGTGGTCCTCAAAATGGTGCCAATTCAATGCTACATATGCCTAAGGTATTATTAAAATGCTCCACGTTAGATTCTGACATGTTGCATCGGCAAATTTGCCTGAATGTTTTCCAGAGGACTTAAGCACACCAGATTGAGCATGTTCATGACTTTCTTAAAAATTGGACAACCAATTAGGATTACATTTGCGATATTTGAAAAGTTTAGGATTATATTGAACTCCATGCAATAGGTTTAGATTGAATTGGTCATTGTTCCCAGTTTTTCCTCATTAAGATAAAAATTGCTTTTTATTTTCAATTGGTATTCACATTAAACAAAGTCGTACACATAAACAACAACAAAAGTTGCATGATTTATCACTTGATTATGGTCGAAATCATGCTTGATTTTATATAAAGATGGCCTCTAGATGCCACTAATAGTGAGCTATTCACTTTCTTATGGTTGAAATCATGCTTTTATTTTGTGAGAAATTGCTAGAAATCCTACCACCCATGTGCCCATTGATGTCAAGGTCATGGTACTGACCGCCTTTTATGTTCTATTAATACTCATGATCAAATCATATACATAACAAACGACGAAAGCCACACACTTTCTTGCTTATTCTTTTATCTTTTGTGATAATGGTGCAGTGTAGTATTTTTTTTTTTTTTGGTTGAATAATATCGTAATTTGAGAAGAGAGAACGGGCAGCAAGAAAGAATTCCTTTTCTTTACTATCATCATGTTGGGGTAGCGCCCGCAGATGAGGAGAACGGGGAGGCGAGGAGAAAGAGTAATAGACGATAAATTGAAAGAGACTAAAAAACCCTTTGGGAGTACTCAGGGCATTGATGAGGAAGAGGTTTTTACTTACATATCACTTCAAAAGTCATACGTATGGAATTGGGATGTTACAACTATGGAAAAAAAATCTCATGCCAAAAGCCTTCTCAACTATTAGACGAGTTCTTGCGGCAAAGAAGAGACATAACAATACAATAAATTGATAGAGAAAATAAATCGAATATCAAATTTATGTGATTTAGTTGACTGGACTTATTTTGCAACGAGAGCAACATAGATCAAGCGATAAATTATAACTATACTTGAATCATTCAAACACTTTTAATGTTTCCTAGCTCCCAATAATTCACATAGTGTTTGGTCCCTCCAAATTCCTCACAAAATAATCTATTAATCTCACATAATAATTAGTAAATGCCATGGGATTTTTAGAGCTTTAAACACTTGGAATGTAATTCAAGAGCACGGGCTCAGCTTGGATGCTCTTCATGTAGAAAAGCCCTCACTTCTTGTATGGGAGAGAATTAGATCAAATATAGGAAACATACTTAAATTAGGAAACCACTTAAAGTTGAAACCAACTCAAATTAGGAATCCTGTTGAATAAGAAAAGTTTCGTTTCTAAGTTCAAACTGGGGACATATTTTTAATATGAATAGTTTTGCGATACATGACCAGTGTTAAGTAGATAAAATCAAGATAAATATACAAATGTTGGGAAAGAAAACTAATAGTACAATATAAAAGTGTTCAAGATTGATATAATGTCCTCTCCTAGGAGAAGCATAATCAATACACAACATTATCACTGACATAATAAGCAAGGCTGAGATTAATATCTTTGAAGGACCTCAAACATTGGCAAACCATTATCACAATTCACAACTAATCTTTGCAGCATAATGTAACCACACTTTGGCACACTAATCCTTGTTCTCATCGAATTTGAAGAGATCTGAGAGATCAATATAGTCGTTTGGAGAATATGGCATATGATAATGTTCATCGCTAGGTTCATCAAAATGCCAATGCTGATCATGAGACAAAAGTTGCTCTTCACTCATTTGAGGTTGCTGATCAGGACTGGGCACATTCTGGTCTGATAAATTAGAATTCGACATCTCGTTTAAATGGTCGGATTCCATAGTAAATCCTGTAGAGGCCTGAGCAGAAAAAAAGGAAAAAAAGAAAGAACAAACAATACCCAAGCTTTAGTATGGTTAGATGTATTTCTAGATCAGATGTTGCTTTGTATCAATCTAAAGCAACACTTGCTCACCTGCGTACTGATTTCTTGTGTTTCTTCGTTTTCATTATCATTCAGATTGCTAGGGCCGCTTGAATCTGTTGAAGTACTCACTGTTGCTGACTTTGCTTTGTTACCTTTCCTGTTAATAAAGCGACAGAGAGCCAACGCCGTCTACAAAGACAATGAGACCCGGATGAGTTTCAGGGTTATGATAACCAAAACTCCATTGTCGCACGGGAAGTATTTTATGCATCAAATACATCACTTATCAAAATTGAAGTAACCTAAATTTCAAGAACAAATGGTCCCTCTTGCTGCAGATTCACCCTATTTTTGGTAGTATAACCTTCAGTAGTCTCTGGAACTAAAACATCAGTCATGAATCTATCACTTAAAATGATTATTGCTAAGTTTCGTTTCTCAATCTCCCTCGTGAAATTATACGAAAAACAGTAGGAAAAGTTCTGACTCGTGAATGCTAACGTTTGGAGTAGAGCTGGATTTAAAGGCAAATCGATCTTAAATCATGGGACAGACAGAAGAACTAGCTAATCATGAACTCACAAAGCTAGAAACCTCAAGAAGCTGGATGAAGATCATATGTAGAGAAATGATGATATCTATTTTACCTGCACATGGTCAATTAGGGAAAGCAAAAGAAGAAAAGTCGAGTACCGGGTCTGAAATTTCACCATCTGAAACATCCAAGTTTAGGAGATATTCGTGCATGGCCACATCAGTCTTGTGGCCATGTGGTTGTCGACCTTCATAGTAAACCAAAATCCTCTTGGTCCCTATTGGCTTACCGTTCTCCAGTGCTCGTATAACACGTTTTTTACTTGTTTCTTTCCAAAATCCGCGCTCGGTCTTCCTCTCACGACCATGGGGACAAAAAAAGAAACACTCGCGTCCATGCGAGGGTATACTTGATAATGCTACAACCAAAGATCGGTTAAATGTCAATTCCTAAGGTCTTATAGGCAATTACCAATTAAGGTCAAGCCATAAGAAAATAGAGAAACAGAATACTGAGGACTAAATGTAAGTTACCATCGTAACAAATCCACAGGCTCCCAGTTGTAGATATACAGCTCCGGAATTAGGCAAATAGTTTCCAATTCTCCTCTAAGCTTTTTTGTCAGGTAATGATGGACGAGTTCCTCCTCCGTCGGTTTGAATCTGAGTCCCACCGGCCATGCCTCTGTTGATTCTGCCATGCTATATGCTTGCTAGCTCACATTCACTTCTGCAATCGAAAAAGAGGAGTAGAGAACGGCACCAGCGAAATAAGCAGAGGGAGAAAAATAGAAAAATAGAGGAAATAGAGCTTACTCTTGGCTTGGCCCTGCTTGAGAGTGTTGCCTCCAAACGCTGCTAGTTCGGTCACTTTATATAAACACAGAAAAGAAGTAACTTTCTTCGGCCTTCTTTGAGAAGGCAAACTACTGTTCAAGTGGATCCCACCTCAAGCTCAAGACGACGACGTTTTCACCAAGAGCAACTTCTTTGACATGGTTAATAGGACCTTTCAGTTTGTTTCAGCCAATGAGAACATATGACAGCTTATGGTTCCATGATGGTAGGATGAATAATTTTCCTCAGTGAAGAAAATTCTAGAATTCCAAGTCATGTGGATAGTTTGAGAAATGATGCCGAAAGTGAGATAATAAAATTCCTGTTAGTACGATTCCAAAGTACAGCCGATTCTCTTTTTCATATTATAAAGTGTGTTAACTTCAAGAGGAGTGTGGACTTCATGGGGGGCAAAGATATTCAAGGGTAGACTTGCCATTGGATGTTACTAATTAATTCTCACGTACGCATCCCGTCTTTTTTATGTCATCAATACAATTCATTATTGATGGATTCAATAATTGAAGAAATCTATTGGATATTTGATTACCAACTTTATATTTATTACTAGATGTTGTTCAAAGGAACATGCTAGTAACTTTTCTATAGGTGTAGGTAAATTTGACAACAAGGTAATAAACTTTGGAGTTAATATCCGTCCACCCGGTGGAGTTTTCCCCGGACCTTTCATTTCCCTGAACCACGCCAGCGTGTTTCAGCCGAGAATGCTTCACGAGGATCCAGGTTGGTCCCCCTACCTCCCGTAAAGGGGGGTGTGGATAGGAGAACCAATGGGGCCAGTATATTTTTATCGAGACCCCGGACCCGGGTCTCTACCCAAACTTTTCCTGGTGGTCAGAGCCTTTTAAGGACCTGCTCAGATTCAAAGCCTGGTTCTTTATGTATTTTCCGGGGGCCAGGACTTTGCCCCCAACCTGGATATTTTTCCTCCCCAGGAAAGGGAGTACCCTCGTATGGCTTTCGGGCCCAGAGAATGTCCGGGAGGCACAGCATTACCCAGCCGCGTGGGGCCTTGTTATCGGGGTTGTCCCCCCGGAGCGCTACAGTTTAAGGTCTTGCCGAGGACCAAAACTTTGGAGTTGATATATTTCCATAAATTATAGTAGATTAGATTGTACCTTTGAAATTAGAAGAGGGTTGATAATTTTCCATTTTCTTGTGGCTCCTCACTTTTATCTTTTATACATGCCTGCACACAGACACATGTATAAATTTTATAAATTGGAATTTTATTCATACCATTAATCTTATCTAATCAAATAATTTGCAACCTCGATGTAATTACTTACTTTAAAATATTGTGCTATAAATAAGTATTTTCATCAATAATCATTGAAACATTAGTAAATTCATTGTAATGTTTTTAACTTATTAAACATAATGTATAGTGTCAAAGAAACTTGTTTACAATCGTTTGTACTTTCATGATACTTGTAAAAAATTGTATTGGTTATAGAGATTAACAAGGATACATTTATATATTAAAAACAGTTCACCAACATCCAATTAAACATTTATAGATTCATTATAATGTTGTTTAAATTAGGCAAATTTATACCAAAAGTTCTTCAAGTCTTTTGCCCAATGTGCAATCGAATTTTAAATGTTTTTGAATCCAATGAAATCAACCCCTTCTGATAATTGATCGTGCAAATTTGTTTGACATGGCATGCCAGAATTCAATTTGTCCTTCTCTAGTATTTTTTATGATACTATTGCCACGCCAAAAGAGTCAAATTTTCTTTTAGAAAAAGAAAAACCAATAAAATAATAGGTCAAAACTCTGGAAAAAAAAATTGAAGAAAAATCAGCTAACCTAAACCTAAGAGACGGAATGGTCCGCTTAATTGTAATCTTTTTGAATATCTATCCTATTTTTTGAGGTGGTCCCCAAAATGGTGCCAATTCAATGCTACATATGCCTAAGGTATTATTAAAATGCTCCACATTAGATTCCGACAAGTTGCATCGGTAAATTTTTTTTTTTTTTTTGGTCGGTCCTACTCTATTCCTACTTTAATACTCACTTGTTCTACCTCCTTACAGGGCATGGGAGTCAAAACACACTCCTAAAATTAAATCGTCCCCACCCCAACCTCTTGAAAAGGTGGGGATTCGAACCCCCCACTTCCCCCTTCCAATTTGCTTGAATGTTTTCCAGAGGACTTAAGCACACTAGATTGAGCATGTTCATGACTTTCTTAAAAATTGGACAACCAATTAGGATTACATTTGCGATATTTGAAAAGTTTAGGATTATATTGAACTCCATGCAATAGGTTTAGATTGAATCGGTCATTGTTCCCAGTTTTTCCTCATTAAGATAAAAATTGCTTTTTACTTTCAATTGGTATTCACATTAAAAAAAGTTGTACACATAAACAACAAGAAAAGTTACATGATTTATCACTTGATTTTGGTCAAAATCATGCTCGATTTTATATAAAGATGGCCTCTAGATGCGACTAATAGTGAGGTAGTAACTTTATTGCGGTTGAAATCAGGCTTTTATTTTGTGAGAAGTTGCTAGAATCCTACCACCCACGTACCCACTGATGGCGAGGCCAAGGTACTAATCACCTTTTATTTTCAATTAATACTCATCATCAAATCATACACATAACAAACAACGAAGGCCGCACGCTTTCTTGCTTAGTCTTTTATCTTTTGTGATAATGGTGCAATGGAATTTTTTTCTTTTTTGGGTCGAATAGTATCGTCATATGAGAAGAGAAGAGGCAACAAGAAAGAATTACTTTGCTTTTATCTATCGTCATGTTGGGGTAGCGCCTGTTAGACGCAAATTGCGCAACCCCAAGATCTCCATAACCAGAACAAGAACATGCATAATTGAGTAGAAAGATTAATGCACCTGTTTTGGGATCCATCGAACATAAAGCGGAAGCAGAAAATGATTACCCACATGTTATCAAGGGGATCCACGCATCAAGTCCTTCTCCTCTATTGCCCTCCGTATCACTGTCTCAATGAGGCGGCCCCCTCACGTTTAGCATTAGGTAAACGCCCCTTAGGTGAGGATACATGTGAGAATTCAGGTTAGAGGAGAGACTTGAGCACTATTTATAGAGTTTCCAGCCAGTCCCTCTCATTACGGGCCAAGCTCAACTCGACCCACACTAGCCAGCCCATATTAGACTAATTAAAAAACCTTCTATCTCACCTTAGACCAACATTGTTTTACGGTAACCGTAAAAACAGTAAATTACAATATCAATTAATTTAGTCCACATTAGAAAAAATTCTTACATTCTCCCACTTGGATTATATTAATTGAAATCGTATTGTATGTGCGCACATTTGGTCTAGAGAAGATAATTCTTAATAGTCAATCATATCCCATAAAATCTTAAACACCGAATCATGGCGGTAACTGCATGTATACACACAGAGCCTTCCATGGTCATGAATGTTCTCAACTTTATTGATATGGATTCAATATGGTAGTGTGTCAAATGGATAACGTCTCTCATAAAGAGATCACATTTTTCAGTCACCATTCTCTTACCTTAGGTGTCACAAAAACTTGTGCCACAAGAGAATGCTTTATGGTTCCAATGAACCCACATATGTCTTGTCCTTATGGTTAACATTTCTTTATGTATCACAGCACAAGGCTAATAACCGGATGTCCGGATGCCCCTAGCCTTCACTCAAGGTTTATATAATCCCTTGAGACTTTATCAATATGTATTCAACATAATAACAACACATTCAAAAATATTTTATTGAATGCAAAAGTTGATACATATCAAACCGTTACTAAGTGTAACGAACCACATATGTGAACTTTATCAGATAAAGCCAAAATAGCTCCCACTAAACAACAGTATCCGAAGATACTCCTAAGCCCATGTTAACGATATGTTACTAAAATACACATGGGCGTAGGCCTTTAGTTAGTGGATTTGCAACCACATCATCTGTGAAAATATGTTATATTATAAGTCACATTTCTGTACCGTTTCTTTATGGTCAAAAAATATCTTACCACCATATATTTAGACCTCTTGAGACCTCTATAGTAAATAAATAATACTACAAATTTGTTATCTCAATACAACCGTATGATTCTATCCATCAAGTTAAAACGATCAATTCCATCATGAGGTTTTGGAGCCTAAAAGCCCAAGTAACAACCTAAAAGAATGTTACTAACACTGCATACATAGTAGAAGATGACATAAGACTTTATTTACTGCACTTACTGCTAACATAAATATATATTCTATTATTGATTGCATGTCATTAGAACAGCCAGCAAAGTTTATATTTAAATACCCTACTAACTGCAAGAATTGAACATGGCTATAAATAAGCATATAATCTCTTGTCTTCTTTAAGTACCTTAAAACCTTCTTGACAGCAACCCAGTGATCATATCCTGGATTTGACCGATATCTGCCTAGAAGTCTTGTCACAAAGACAACATTTAGTCTAGTGCAAATTCGAGCATACATTATACTTTTAAGTGCACTGACACAAGGTACACAATTTAATTAGATTTTCTCAATATCTAAATAAGGACAATGTGATAGATTTAGTCCATCACCCTTAACAACATGAACAATTCCTGGCTTGCAATGATGTATATTGAATATTTCCAATATACAATCAGCAAATGTCCTCCAAGAAAATCTAATATAATATGACAAAAACAATCCTTAACAAAGGATATAAGATGTCTCAAGGTCACAACTTGTAAGCAAAATATTATGTACATAAAGTATGAGAAAAAATAAATTTCCTTCCACTAACCTTACAGTATATTGAATTACTTTGTTCCCAATTGAACAAAATAACAACACTATGAAACTTTAATAATATTGTCTGGAAACTTGCTTAAGACCATGAATTAGAACTTTTCATTCTATACACAAGTTTACTTGAATCTGCTATAAAATCATCCAGTTGCACAATATATATTTTGTATCTATTTGGCGTAACTTTATATCAAAATAAATTATTAATGCCACGTTCACTCTGAAAGAATATTTAAAGAAATAATTATTTATTCACTATAAACAATCCACCCCTCTTTCAGAGTTAAAACTTTAGTTACCAATTTGGCTTTAAATTCCATAATCTTTCTTTGAAATTTTTTTAGTTTTGTACGCCAATTTGCAACGAATAAATTTGTGATCTTTAGACAAATCAGTAAGTTTCCAAACATATTTCATAGATTGTATACCGCATTTTATGGCATCTAATCACATACTTAATTGAGAACAAAAAACGACATTTATATAAGTTGCTAAAACAACAACGTAGTGGATATTGTAATCATGCTCTCACAAATAGACTATATAGTATGATGATATAACTGATTGTCTTTCCCTAACAAATATCCTTAATGAAGCTGCTACCACTTCATTCTACACTTGAGAGATTTAAGAAATTTCATTATAAACTATATCAAGAATAGTACCTTGAACCTCAACAAGTTTAGTCTATGGTACAGGAGATTCCATAATAATCTGTATAGGTAAAGACAAAAATATAGTAACCTCCATCATACTATTATCTTTAATAGTCTAAGAGCAACTATCATTTACAAGTACGTCAATTTTTAAAAACTTTAGAGTATGTGATTCCATAATTCTTGTACCTTTTTTAGGGTCATAAAATCAATACCCCTTTTGTATATGAAAAAATTGCTTTCATAATATCAGCCCACAAAAGACCAGATAAATTAGTCTTACTAATCATACTCATCACCATGTTCAATATGATGCATTTATGCTTTTCGACCAAATCTTTTTGTCAGAATTTTCAGGTATAGTAATTAAATTACCACCCCATAATCTACCAAGTATTTGACAAATGACCCTTTAAGCTATTTCGCATTGGCATACTTGCCAAAATACTCATAGCCATCGTTAAACCTGACAACCTTTTAAGAACTTTATCTCGGTCATTTTCCTTAAATAGAAAATTTTCGGAAATAACATTTTAACCATATACGAGATGTATATGTCATTAGGACTTAAACACAATCTTTGCAGATGTGTCCTAATTTCAATATCAAACAAGACATAATTTCAAGCAACTAAGGCTTCCATCATCTTATAGTGGTGCAGTCCACAGGCAAACCTCTTTTCAAGTGTTCCAGAATGGAACGCTTCATGGACATTAAGCAAATTCAATTGCTCTTTTCTCAAGTAATAAATCATATGTCCACAACTTAAAATTTGAAGCAGTAAAAACCTCAATGATGACGGAATTACCATTTACAGAAAAGGTGACTGAAAAACAAGCAGTATATAATTAGCATTATGTGAGCATTGTGTAACTTGACGTACAAGTACACATTCAGAGAGTTACATGCAAAATCACATAATCACCTTTGGGCAGAATACATGACATGCAATTGTACACTCCCCACATGATAAGGGTTATGAGAATTTATTCCAATATTTGTGAATTCATCACCTTTAGGCATATGAACCATTAGGATCGGTCACTCCTCCACCACACTATCATGTATCTCTCCATGAACTAATACACAATCACCTCCTTTGGGAGTATGATTACGCATTAGACCAGGAGACATCCCAATCATCATACAAGACCGAAATTTCTCAAACCCAATCAAGTGTGCCACTTTGGCGGTCACTACTCAATTGAATCATTGAAATTCTCTCATACCAGGGATATAAGCTTTACTCCTCACATACACCATATATATGTGATTTTAACTTTAGTGATAAGGGCATCATATCACCAAAATCACATATCATGCTAATTACATTGCTTTATCCATTAATAAAAATTAATCATACATATATATAAATATATATATACAGCGAACCTGTTAGACAGATTCCAATGAGATCATTTATCACAGTAACACAAGAAACTTCTCATAATAGAGAATAAAACATCTCTTATACACCCCAATTACATATTACCAGAACAACATAAAAAGAATGCTGATCTATAATATCTCTCACAAATTAACATCAATAGTAATACATGGTACACCAAATCGACAAGCTTGACAGCTGATCCATTATCACTCATGAGTTCATAAGGCAAAAATGACTCCAAGGCCAACAACTGATTTATTAATCAATTGTAGGTAACAAATATCATTACTTCAACCAGTGGCCTATTAATTGAGTCAAACCAGAAAACCAAATATCTAAAATTTAACAGTAGATACTATTGCTCTGCATAAATATTGTCATAATCCTTAACCATAAAAAATATTCAACTTGATAGACATTAACAAGTGACCAGATGAGTTTATGTACAATATGCAGTAACTTAATTGACATGCATTACCCACATTCAGCAGATGTGTTAATCAAGTACATCGGTTTGGTCACGAGTCCTTAAGTCGTTATCATTCAAAAGTGTCACCAGTGTGTAAAGGAGTATACTTGAGTAACAAAAGTTTCATAATCTTTATTGTTTCTTATCAGCTCAACACATAGCTCAAATACAATTTCATACAAATTGTATCTCATTAAGCCAGCTTCAGTTCATGATAAAGTTTGATTTTTATTGATGAATCACACCTTTTATTATGTGATAACATAGTAATAACCCATCACCTGTATTTCCAAAATAACAGAAAATACAAGAAAAATACGCAAAAATACACTAAAATACACGTATTTAGGGTTTCATATGCAATTCACATCAATAAAACCATCAAACATATAAAATAAATATACCACGAGATAGGAAATCATCATACGAGTCCAACGCCGCCAGACACGCGCCGATCGGAGTCTCCACGCGCCCACATGCGCTGCCTGAGTGCGCGACGCGTGGAGTTCACGCGTGGTGCTCGTTCGATGCCTAGGCGGCGCGTGGCCGCGCGTGGGGGCGCGTGCGGCCTCCCCCGGCAACGCGCCGCCGACCCTCTTGCTCGTCTCGTCTCCCCCAATCCAAATTTGTGATTTAATTTAATTTTTATTGAACAAAAAGTCTCGAAAATCACAAATTATGGCAAGATCAGTACCAATTAGGGCTAATCCATACAAATTAGGGTAGATCCGTACAAATTATGGTAAATCCGTACAAATTAGGGCAAAACCAATTGCGTTCGAGTTCTAGGGTTATGGTTGCTCTGATACCACATGTTAGATGCAAATTGCACAACCCCAAGATCTCCATAACCAGAACAAGAACATGCATAATTGAGTAGAAATATTAACGTACCTGTTTTGGGATCCATCGAACATAAAGCGGAAGCAGAGAATGATTACCCACATGTTATCAAGGGGATCCATGCATCAAGTCATTCTCCTCTATTGCCATCCGTATCACTGGCTCAATGAGGCGGCCCCCTCACGTTTAGCGTTAGGTAAACGCCCCTTAGGTGAAGATACATGTGAGAATTCAGGTTAGAGGAGAGACTTGAGCACTATTTATAGAGTTTCCAGAGTCCTCTCATTACGGGTCAGGCTCAACTCGGCCCACACTAGCCAGCCCATATTAGACTAATTAAGAAACCTTCTATCTCACCTTAGACTAACCTTGTTTTACGGTAACCGTAAAAATAGTAAATTACAATATCAATTAATTTAGTCCACATTAGGAAAAACTCTTACAGCGCCTGCCGATGAGGAGAAAGGAGAGGCGATGAGAAAGAGAATTCAGGGCATTGATGAGGAAGAGGTCTTTACTTACAAATCACTTCATAAGTTGTACGTATGGAATTGGGATGCTACAACTATGGAGGAAAATCTCACGCTAAAAGCCTTCTTAGCAATTACACAAATTGTTGCGGAAAAGTAGCAATTGCTGAATAAAATAAACTGATAGAAGAAATAAATCGAATATCAGATTTACATGACTTGTTAGTGGGACCTACATTACAAGAAGAACAATATAGATCGAGCGACAAATTATAATCATACTCAAGTCATTCAAACATTTTTAATGTTTCTTACCTCCCAATAATTCACATGGTGTTTGGGCCCTCTGAATTCCTTACAAGGGAATTTTAGAGCTTTAAACACTCGTAATGTAATTCAAGAGCACGGCTCATCTTGGATGCTCTTCATGTAGAAACACCCACACTTCTTTGATACAAGAGAATTGGATCAAATATAGGAAACATACTTAAATTAGGAAACCACGTAAAGTTAAAACCAGCTCAAAATAGGAATCCTATTGAATTAGAAAAGTTTCATTTTTTGGCTCAAACTCTAGAATATTTTCAACACGAATAGTTTTGTGATATATGACCAGTGTTAAGCAGATAAAATCAAGATAAATATAAAAATGTTAGGAAAAAAATTAATAGTACAACATAAAAGCGTGCAAGATTGATATAATATCCTCTCCCGAGAGAAGCATAGTTAACACACAACATTATCACTGACATAATAATCAAGGCTGAAATTAATATCTTTGAAAGACCTCAAACACTGGCAAACCATTATCACAATTCACAACTAATCTTTGCAGCCTAATCTAACCACATGTTGGCATACTAATCCTTGCTTCCATCGAATTTGAAGAGATGCAAGAGATCGATACAGCCACTTGGAGAATATGGCATGTGACAATGTCCATCACTAGGTTCATCAATATGCCGATGATCATCATGAGACAAACGTTGCTCTTCCCTCATTTGAGGTTGCTCATCAGGAGTGGGCACATTCTAATTTGATAAATTAGATTTCGACATCTCGTTTAGATTGTCGGATTCCATAGTAACTCCTGTAGATGCCCGAGCAGAAAACAAGAAAAAAAGAAAGAACAAACAGTACCAAGCTTTAGTATGGTTAGATGTATTTCTAGATCAAATGTTGCTTTGATTCAATCTAAAGCAATGCTTGCTCACCTACGTACTAATTTCTTGTGTTTCTTCGTTTTCGTCATCGTTCAGATTGCTAGGGCCACTCGAATCTGTTGAAGTACTCGCTGCTGCTGACTTTGCTTTCTTACCTTTCCTGTCAATAAAGCGACAGAGAGCCAACGCCGTCTACAAAGACAATGAGACCCGGATGAGTTTCAGGGTTATGATAACCAAAACTCCATTGTCGCACGGGAACTATTTTATGCATCAGATACATCACTTATCAAAATTGAAGTAACCTAAATTTCAAGAACAAATGGTCCCCTCTTTCTGCAGATTCACCCTATTTTTGGTAGTATAACCTTTAGTAGTCTCTGGAACTAAAACACCAGTCATGAACCTATCGCTGAGAATGATTATTGCTAAGTTTCGTTTCTCAATCTCCCTCATGAAATTATACGAAAAACGGTAGGAAAAGTTTTGACTCGTGAATGCTAATGTTTGGAGTAGAGCTGGATTTAAAGGCAAATCGATCTTAAATCATGGGATAGACATAGGAACTAGCTAATCATGAACTCACAAAGCCAGAAACCTCAAGAAGCTGAATGAGGATCATATGTAGAGAAATGATGATATCGATTTTACCTGCACTTGTAAGCATATTACAGATGGTCAATTAGGAAAAGCAAAAGAAAAGTCGAGTACCGGGTCTGAATTTTCACCATCTGAAACATTCAAGTTTAGGAGATATTCATGCATGGCCACATCAGTCTTGCGGCCATTTGGCTGTCGACCTTCGTAGTAAACCAAAATCCTCTTGGTCCCTATTGGCTTACCGGTGTCCGGTGCTCGGATAACACGAGTTCCTCCTCTATTGGTTTGAATCTGAGTCCCACTGGCCACGCCCCCGTCAATTCTGCTATGCTATGTGCTTGCTAGCTCACATTCACTACTGCAATTGAAAAAGAGGAGAAAAGTAGAGAATGGTGCAAGCGAAATAAGCAGAGGAAGATGAGAAAAAACAGAGGAAACAGAGTTTACTCTTGGCTTGCCCCTGCTTGAGAGTGTTGCCTCCAAACGCTTTCAGGTGGGTCTCTTTATAAACACCGAAAAGAAGTAGCATTCTTCAGCCTTCTTTAAGAAGGCAAACTACCGTTCAAGCGGATCCCACCTCAAGCTCAAGACGACGACGTTTTCACCAAGTAGCAGCTTCTTGGAAGTCCGCAATGCGTATTTTGGCAGGTTAATAGGACCAATCTGGTTGTTTCAGCCAATGGGAACAAATGACAGCTTATAGCTCCATGATGGTAGGATGAGTAAATTTTCCTCAGTGAAGAAAATTCTATAATTCCAAATGAGATGGATAGTTTGAGAAATGCTGCCGAAAGTGAGAGATGGTAAGATTCCTGTTAATACGATTCCAAACGCAATCGACTCTCTTTTCCATATTATAATGCGTGTTAACTTCTAGAGGAGTGTGGACTTTCGAGGAAAAGATATTCAAGGATAGACTCACCATTAGATGGAATACAAGTGCACATTTTTAGTTACATAATTAATTCTCATGTACGCATCCCATCTTTTTGATGTCATCAATATAAGAGTTTATTCATTAACAATGAATTCGATAATCAAAGAATTCTATCAGATATTTGATTACCACCCTTATATTTATTAGTAGGTGTTGTTCAAAGGAACATATTAGTAAGTTTTCCATGGGTGTAGGTAAACTTGACAACGAGGTAATAAACTTTGGATTTGATGTATTTCCATAAATTAAAGTAGATTAGATTGTGCCTTTGAAATTAGAAGAGGGTTGATAATTTTCATTTTCTTTTAACTCTCTTCACTTTTATCTTTTATACATGCTTGCACACCGACACGTGTATATATTTTATAAATTGGAATTTTATTTGTACCATTAATCTTATCTAATCAAATAATTTGTAACCTCGATGTCATTACTTACTTCAAATTATTGCGCTATAAATAAGTATTTACATACTAAAAACAAGTTCATTAATAATCATTAAAACACTAGTAAATTCATTGTAATGTTTTGAACTTATTAAACATAATATATAGTGTCAAAGAAAATTGTTTACACTCGTTGGTACTTTCATGATACTTGTAAGAAATTGTATTGGTTATAGAGATTAACAAGGATATGTTTATATATTAAAACCAGTTCATCAGCATCCAATTAAACATTCATAGATTCATTATAATGTTGTTTAAATTTGGCAAATTCGCACCAAAAGTTCTTCAAGTGTTTTGCCCAATGTGCAATCAAATTCTAAACTTTTTTTAATCCACTGAAGTCAACTCCTTCCAGTAATTGATCATGCAAATTTGTTTAATGTGGCATGCCGGAATTCAATATGCCCTTCTCTAGAATTTTTTTATGATACTGGCACCACGCCAAAATAGTCGAATTTTCTTTTGAAAAAAAAAAGAAAAAAGAAGAAGAAGAGCCAGGTCCAAACTTTGGAAAAAAATTAAAGAAAAATCAGTTAACCTAAACCTAAGAGACAGAATGGTCCGTTTTATCGTAATCTTTTTGAATATCTAACCTATTTTTTGAGGTGGTGCCACAATGACGCCATTTCAACGCCATATATGGCAAAGGTATTATTAAAAAGCTCCATGTTAGATTTCGACAAGTTGCATCAGCAAATTTGCCCAAATGTTTTCCGAAGGACTTAAGTACACCAGATCAAGCATGTTCATGACCTTCTTAAAAATTGGACAACCAATTAGGATTTTTGGTGCAATTTTCCGTTTACAATATGAATGACACTAGTGAAGTATATGACATACTTATTCTTTTGCATGTTCATAAATTTATCATGGTAAATTATTAACCATACTTGTAAAGCTAGAAAAGTTGATAGCTTTCTCATTTAGTGAGATGTTGGTAAATTTAGGTGTACCTTTATATTTTGACATTTAAGTGTTCTTCCGTGCCACAACTATCAAGTTATGGCATTCGAGGTGTTGGGTGTTCTTTGCCGCTAGAAATCCTTCCATCTAGATACCACCATACCCATAATCAAATCATACGCCTAACAAACAACAATGCCCACATGTTTGTTTGTTTGTTTGTTTATTCTTTTATGGTGAAGGCGGGTTGTCGCCGTTTGAGTAGAGAGGGAGTCAGCGAAAAAGAATTACTTTACTTTATTTATCGTCAGGGCGGGGTGGCGCTGCCATTGCGGTGAGATAGCGGCGGCAAGAAAGAGTAAACGTTTTGATGAATAGATATGGATGCATGACCAGTATTGAGTAGATAAAATCAAGATAAATATACAAATTATAATGAAAAAATCATAACAACACAATGAGGACAGTTATGCAAGAACATGGGCAAGTGATGCTTGCAGGAGTAAAGGAGTATGGGTGAGACCATTGGAAATAACTTAGAAAAACACAAGCATTGAGCATCGTCGATGAGCGGCTACTACACTTTCACTATAAAATACCACCAACTATCTATCAAGAAAACCCCTCACACAAATCAAACAAAATGTTATCTTTCAATTATATTTACTTTTCCTGTACCGTGCTTTAATTTTCCTTAGCTATATTCCTCATATTCATATTGTTGATTATATTATAGCATGTGTCTTTATCTTGATACCTCGCCATCAATTAAATTCCAACGTTATGTCCAAATATCTTTAATCTATGTCATTGATTGGATTTTGGCATAGACTAATATTGATCTTGTAACTTTTGGATCTTGTCGTTGATTGAATTCTGACTCAGTTGAAGATTGTATAGTGTTGTTTGGATTAAAGAAGTTCAATTCCTTTTTGCATGAGATATCCTTTGTTTCTAGTCGGTTCCCTTTAAAAACATCATAGAACGAATTTCAATGAAAGATATTTAATTGCAAGAACAATTCTAGCAAAACACTTTCGTAAGACGGGGAAGTTGAGTGTTCGTTGACACCACAATCACAAATTGTATGTTTTTATGCTAATTTAATAGAAAAACCTTTATCAAAACTTTAAACTTGTTTAACAAAATTTGAAGATGAAAAACTTTGATTGACAATGCTCGCAACTCACACAATTCAGTGAAGGAGACGAGGTTTTATGTTATTTCACCTTATCACCCCTTACAAAATGATTACAAGACTTCCCTATAGATACACTTGTTAAACGACCGTTACTCTTATGCTTAAATGACTCGTGAATGTATCTAGCATTCCAAGAAGATAGATTCCTACGAATTTATAAAACATTGATTAGACACACATTAATTTAAATGCTTAAACTGATAGGTTAAGGCATGTTTTATAATTTAAATATTATAACATTCCCTCTCACACTTAGTTTGATCTTTTATCTAGTACTAAGCATGGACACAAATGAGATCAAGAAATATTTGAACTCAGGATCTCTAGTTTTGATACCATATTAGAATAAAGCAGAAAAGAGAATTTTTGTATATTTTTGTGTGTATAATATCAATGATATCAGAGCCTATTTATAGGTTGCTCTAGACAACTATCTAAAGTAATAAAATATTACTATATTAAATAAAATCAATTAAAATCAATCAAGGTAGGTCGCAACTCTCCAATAAAGACTCTTCTTAACTCAATGCACTAGTCTTGGGAGTCCAACAATCTGCATCAAACTTGGTAAATCAACAACCGGTTAGGATCAACAACCCTTAAAATCGACAACTTGTTTAGTGAATTGGTCATATTTATCAATTTAGTTTAATTACTAACAGCCTCCATTGAGAAGAAATTAGAGGCGGCAAGAAAAAGTAAGAGGCGAGAAATCGAAAAAGACTGAGAAATCAATGACCAGGAGTAATCGGGGCATTGTGGAGGAATAGGTCTTTATTTACAAATCACTTCACAAGTCGTTCATATGGACTTGGGATATTACAACTATGAAGGAAAGTTTCATACTGCAAGTGGTTGGACAAATAGATATATATATGCATGACCAGTATTGAGTAGGTAAAATCGACATTAATATACAAATTGAAAGGAAACATAAGTAATACTGCATACAAGCGCACAAGATCGATATAATATCCTATCCTAGGAGAAGCATAGTTCGTACACGGAATTATCACTAATACAATAAGCAAGACTGAGATTAACATTTATAAATGTCCTCAAACACTGGCAATATCACTCTAGCTTGGCATACTAATCAATGCTCTCGTCAAAGTTAAAGAGATCCACAAGATCGATATAGTCACTTGGAGAATATGGCATAGAACAATGTCCATCACTAGGTTCATCGTGCTCGTGAATATCATAAGACAAACATTGCTCTTTGGTCATTTGAGGCTGCTGATAGGGACTAGACACATTCTGGCCTGGAAAATTTAAATTTGACGCCTCATTCAGAGGGAATTCAACAGTAACTCCAGGAGATGCCTGAGGGACCAAAAAAGAAGAAGGAACAATCAGTACTCGAGCTTTAATATAGTTAGTTGTATCTCTAAATCACATGTTCCTTTGTATCAATCTAAAGCAACACTTGCTCACCAGTTCACTAATATCTTGTGTTTCTTCATTTTGGGAATCATTCAGATTGCTAGGGCCGCTTAAATCAGTTGAAGTACCTGCTGTTGGTGACTTTGCTTTCTTACTTTTCCTGATTATTATGTGACAGAGAACCATCGCCGCCTACAAAGACAGAATGATACCGGGGATGAGTTTCAGGGTTACATAACCGAAACTCCATTGCTGCACGAAAGTACTTCATGTGACAGAGAACCATCACGCGTCACTTAAGTAATTCTTCTTTCAAGAACAAATTACCCCCTTTGTTGCTACAGAATCACTCTACTTTTGCCAGTATAACCTTCGGTAGTCACTGGAACGGAAACACCAGTCATGAATCTAACACTTAAAATGATGATCTGTAAGTTTGCTTTCTCGATCTTCCTCACGAAATTCTACGAAATACTGTACGAAAGGTGCTGACTCACGGATACTATGTCCAAAGTCCAACTAGAATTGAAGGCAAATTGCGCTTAAAAATTTATGGGATCAGATGGAGGAACTAGAAAATCATGAACTCAGAAAGCCAGAAACTTCAACAAGCTGAAAGAGGAACATATGTAGAGAAATTATTATATCAATTTAAACTGTGCTTCAACCATGTTAGAGATGCTAAATTAGGGGAAGCAAAAGAAGAGAAGTCGAGTACCGGGTCTGAAATTTCACTATCTGAAACATTCGAGTTTAGGTGATATTCGGTCATGCCCAAGTTGGTCCTATGGGAATTTCTTTGTCGACCTTCGTGGTAAACCAAGCCTCTTCTGAGCCCTATCTCCTCACCGGTGTCTGGTGCTTGTATAACACGTTTGGAATATGTCTCTTTCCAAAATCCGCACTCAGTCTTCCTTTTCCTCTTACGACCACGGGGACAAAAGAAGAAACACTCGCTTCCATCTGATGGGATGCTTGACAATTCTACAACCAAAGATTGGTTAAATGTTAATCCACCAAGGTCTTACGGATAACTACAAATTACCATCAAACCATAAGAAAATAGAGAAATAGAGAACACTAAGGACTAAATGTAAATTACCCTTGTATCGTGCAAATAACTCCGGAGGCTCCCAGTTGTAGATGTATAGCTCGGGAATCACGCAAATAGTTTCCATTTCTCCTTTGAGCTTTTTTCTTAAGTGATGAACGATGAGCTCGTCCTCTGTCGGTTTGAATCTGAGTCCCACTGGCCACGCCTCGGTCGATTCTGCCATGCTATATGGTTGCCGTCTCACATTCACTTCTGCAACAGAATAAAAAAAGGAAAACAGTAGAGATTGGGGCTATTGAGATAAGCAGAGGAAGAGAATACAAACAGAGGAAAGAGAGTTTACTCTTGGCTTGGCTTGGCTTGGCTTTGCTTTGAGAGTGTTGACTCGCAAAAGCATCGAATTGGGTCAATTTATAAGCACAAAAAACAAGTAATTTTACGACCCTTGTTTGAGAAGGCAAACTACTGTTCAAATGGGTCCCGCCTCAAGCTCAAGACGACGACGGTTTATCTAAAAGCAGCCTCTTCGAAGTCCGCAACGCGTTTTGACTGGGTTAATCGGACCCATCTGCTTGTTTTAGTCAATGCGAAGACGTGACAGATAGCTTCACGACCAGGTATATGCAGAAATAAGCCCATGATGGCATGAAGTAAAGCAGTGTTTCTTCAGTGAAGAAGACTCTCGAATTTCATGCAGATCATGATGTCAAGTTGTCTCAAGCGTTCTCTCAGCGAGGAAGATTCTAGAATTCCCCGCGACAATAATAGTTCGAGCAGTGACGTAGAAAGTGGAAGAGGTAAAAAAATTCTAAAGCACAACCGATTCTTTTTATATATATTATATGCATATTAATCTTCAAGAGGAGGGTGAACTCTGGGGGCTAAGGAAATTCAAGGGTAGACTCCTTTACTGTAGCAAAACTCAGATGCATGTTATATTCTCATGAATATTTAGAACATTTATCATTGTAAAACTGTTCTATATAGTCGATATTGGATGAGATGTAAGTGCAAATGTTTAGTTTCGTAAGTAATTCTTAGGTACAAATGTTGTCTCTCCAATGATTTTCATTAGAAAGAAAAAAGGTTGGATTTGATATTTATTTATTATGCTAGACATTTAGATATATGGAAAATGTTTTTAGGGAGTTATTTTTCAGGAAAATGACGATATTTTCCGGTGTTTAGCTTAAACTTGAAAATATAAAGGAAAATATTTTCTGTCATTAGGGATGGAAAATATGATTTGATTTTTCTAAATAGACGTATACTGTTCAAACACTAGTAAGTTACATATGGACTGTTGGGGACTAGGTACAAGCACTAGAGTCTTACGTTTGGTTGCAATGGACCACGCCTCAAGCGCCAAGGATCAGAACACGAGCACCTGGTCCCATGTCCGGCCTTGATGGACCCAAGCACAAGCACCAAGGTCCTAGGCCTAGCCTCAATGGACTTAGGCATGACCTTTATGGACTTGGGCCCCAGAGTGAGGGATTTGAATTTGGGTACCAAGATCCCATGCTTGGCATATTTGGACCCTGGCTTGAGTCCTAGGGCATCAAGCATGGGCACCGGGGCTTCAGGCTCAATCTTGATTGACCCAAGTGTGAGTGTTGGGGCCTCGGCCACGGGTAGCAATGTCTTGGGCCCTACCTTGATGGACATAAGCAAGGCTACGAGGATCCAGGTACGGGCATTGAGGTAATGGGTTCGGCCTCAATGGTCCCGAGCCCAAACGCCAGAGACCTAGTCTTGGATGCTTAAGACCCAAAAATTCAGCTTTGGGGTTTCCGTGTGCAAGAGTAGAGTTTTGGGTCAAGTGCTGATACATAGTCATATTTTGAAAAGTGAATTCTGATTTTTTGAAATGGAAGTCATTTTCTTAAATTTAAGCATAGGTTCTTCGTTAACTAGGAAAATGTTTTCCGTAAACTAGGACAATATTTTCCATCGACCTATTCTTTTAAGCATGTTAAACGCCGGAAAATAAAGAAAGTGTTTTTGTTGAAAAAAATTTCTGCATAACGAAAAGAGCCTTAATTACCTTGTATTAACTCGTAGGCATTGTTTGGAGGAATGTAAGTAGTTAAATTTGACATCGGAGTACAAAAAAATTTGGATTTGAAATATTTTCATAAATCATGGTAGATTAGATTGTGCCATTGAAATTATAATACGATTGATAATTTTCCATTTTCTTTTGACTCCTCTCTTTTAGCTATTATACATGGCTGCACACACACACACACCGATATATATATTTACATACACACATATATGTATAATTTATAAATAAGAATTTTAGGAATTTTTTTTTTAAAAAAAAAGGGCCTCAAGTATCCTCATTTTCTTAAATAAGAGCCCGAAATGGATCTTATTCCAAATAAAGGCCCGTAGTGGTCATGGTTGTTTCAAATAAGGCATAAAGTGGCCATGCTTATTTCAAATAAGGGCCCTACCTCACCAGTCATTGGCCGACTAAATTTTCCAACTGATACATGCATTATTGTCCAAATCTTCGTTTCTTTTTTCTCTTTTCTTCTTTTTTTCATTTCCAACATTGGCTGATGGCCACTGGTAAAGGCCTATGAGGGCTTGGTGCTAGTCGTTAGGAAGGGCTGGCAAGGGCTTTGTGACCCTCATCGATTGCTAATAAGGGTTGACGAGGGCCTACAAGCACTCATCTGCAACAGGCGACAGCCTGCAAGCTCTCATCGGCCACAAATGAGGCCACCCTCACCAAATCTAGGAGGGTCAACCTTAGTTGGGGCCAGCGAGGGCTCGATGACCATCACCAATAGCGGGGAAGGACCGTCGAGCCCCATTGAGCACAAGTGAGGGCTTGCAAGCCGACCCTCACTAGATTTGGCGAAGGTGGACTAGCTCACGACTGGTAAGGGCCATCGAGCCCTTGCTAGTTGTGGGTGAGGACTTGTTAGCCCTCACTGACCAAGGCCACCCGCGCTTGCTAACCTCACTAGTAGGGGCGGCCTCCCCCAAGGGGAGGGTAGCCTCACCCTTGGGCGAGAGGCTATCCCTCACCTATGGTTGGTGAGGGTGGCCCTCACTAGATCGAGCGAGGGTGACCCTCACCTAGCCCTCTAAGGGCATTGCCACTAGCCGATGGCCACTAGCAAAGAAGGAAGAAGACCAAAAAAAAAAAAAAAAAGGAAAGAGAAAAGAAAAGAAGGAAAAAAAAAAAGGAAGAAAAAGGGAAAATGACGAAAATGTCCTCGACTACAAAAAAAGTCAAGCCCTTATTTAAAACGGCCACTAACAAAGAAGGAAGATGACTAGAAAAAATGGAAAGAAAAAAGATAAGAGGACTGGCAAAGGGAAAATGACAAAAAATGTCATTGACCACTAGAAAGTTAGGGCCCTTATTTGAAACAAATATAATCGCTTCAAGCCCTTATTTCAAATAAGATTCACCTTAGGCCCTTATTTGAGAAAGTGATCGCATTTAAGGCATTTATTTAAAATAAAGTCAACTTCAGACCCTTATTTAAGAAAATGAGGGCGCTTGAGGCCCTTTTTTAGAATTTATGCATACGTAAAATGAAACTTCTTTTATGATATTAATCTTATCTACTCAAATAATTTGCTACGTCAATGCAATTACCCACTTCAAAATATTGCACTATAAATAACTATTACATAGTGAAAAACAGTTCATCAATAAACATCGAAACATTGGTTAATTTCTTCTAATGTTCATAACTTACTAACCATTTAATATAGTGTCAAAGTAAATTGTTTACACTCTTTAGAACATTCATGATACTTGCAAGAAATTATATTGGTTATATAGATCAATATATTTAGATATTAAAAACCAAATCTATCAACATCCAATAGATTCATTTTAATGTTGTTTAGATTAGGCAAAGTTTGCACCAAAAGTATTTGAAGTGTTTTGCCTAATGTGTAATCAACTCCTACACGTTTAGAATAAAATAAAATATAACTTGAACCAAAAACTTGGTTCCAATCGATTCAGTTATTCTTTTTAAAATATTAAAAAGAGGTTTAATGGAAAAGGAGAGAGATTGTGTGAATTGTAATTCTAAGAACATAGGCAATTTTCAAATCAATTTGGTTAACTGAACCGAAATGAAACCACCTGAAAAAAAAATTAAAAATAGTTATTTTTTCATTATCTAAACAGAACAAAAATGCACAAAAATTCGGTGGATTCAAATCCATTCCAATTTTGGTTTGGCTTTCAGTTCTATTCTGACACCTCAACTGAAAAGCCCTTGCTGCCGCTGCATTCTCTCTATTTGCTTTTTTACTTCAAGAATTTGCCTTTTTTTTATTCTCCATTACTTTTTCTTTTTTTTAATATTTAACCTATTTTCTGAGGTGGTGCCCATAGCAACCCCAATTTAGTGCTAAGTATGACAAAAGTAACATTAAAAAGTGCTACCTCGAATTTTGACGTGCCTCATCAGCACTTTTGCCGGAACAATTACCGGAAGGACTTAAGTCAATCATATCGAGTATATTTATGACTTGCTTAAACATTGGATAAACAATTAGTACTTTTGGTGCAATTTCCACTTTATTTTACAAACGACAATGGAGAAGTATATTACATACTCATTCTTTCGCACATAGATAAATTCATCATGGTAAATGATTAACCATGCTTTTAAAACTTGAAAGAAGTGGGCAACTTACTTATTTAATGAAATGATAGTAAATTCCTTGTAGGGATGATATTTTATTAACCGTACACGTTAACTTTCAGAGAAAATGGGCTATTCTATTGGGATGTTAATGAAAGCCTTGAACTGTTTGTAGTTTACTAACCACACTTGAAAAATGTGAAAGAAGTTAGTAATTTACTAATTCATTAGCAACGGAGCCATCATGGTACTTTTTTAATTGGGATGTTTGGTAAATTCGTTATAAGGTTGGCATTTTACTAAGCACATTTAAAAAATTTGCAAGAAGCTGGTAATTTGGATAAATTCTTCATAGTGTTGATAATTTGCTACTTGAGCTTGTAACAGTTCAAAGAATTGGATAACTTGTTAATTTATTGGAACAGTGGTAAATTTCTTATAATTTCGATATTTTACCACAATGTCAAAGAAGTTGGTAATTTACTAATTCATAGAGATGTTGGTAATTTTCTTGCACTGCTGATAGTTTAATAATTACAATTGTAAAATCTACAAAATGTTGGTACCGTACTAACTATTTGAATGTTGGTAAATTTTTGTTAATTGGTACTTTACTAACTACACTAGAACAATTTAAGGTCGATTAGTTACTAACATATTAAAATTTGGTAGTTTACTTACCATACTAGTAAAAATTGGTAAGTTACTAATTCGTGGGAATGTTGGTAAATTTCCGATAATACTGGTAATATACAAATGGGTTACTTGGCATTCGAGTTATTGGTTATAATTTGATAACCAAAGTTATTAGAATTTTCTTCGCAATTTCATAAATCTACTAACTATAGAAATTTTTCCAACTTTTCCTATTCCTATAACTGGACCCTAGACTTGTCCCCTATAATGTTGTTAATTATAGGTCTGGCATGGCTTCTGAATTCGAAAATTGCCCTCCAAGCATAGGAGGAAACTGAAACGGGGATGGTCCATGAACTTCTCCCTTTCAGCTTAAGATTTCTCACACGTCCAAACATTACAAAGCATGCTCATATGATAGAGCTCGATTCACTGAATCGCATTTGTGTCTATTGGAAGATTGATAATCAAGAAAGGAGAAGCGCCGGTTTAGTTGTTCCTTTGATTTCCTTTTAGTGATTTTAGATATTGAAGTGTAGTTGTGTTATTTTAAATTCAGTTTTCCCTCAATATTTACGATAAATTTTCTTTTAATTTTCAATTGATACTCACAATCAATTCCTTGCAAAAAGAAGAAGATATAATCAATCTAGTAATGCACATAAATAATGACAAAAGTTGCATGTTTCATAACTTGATTGTGGTCAAAATCATGCTTGATTTTGTGGACAGATGGCGACTTCATAATGTTTGAAATCATGCTTCATTTTGTGAGAAAATCCTTCCATCCAGATACCACCATTGCGATAATCAAATCGTACATCTAACAAACAACAGGCCGCCTGTATGCTTTTTTATCCTTTAAACCTTTCATGGTGATGGCATGGCGTCGCCATTTGAGGAGACGGGAGTCAGCAAGAAAGAACTACTTTGCTTTATCTATCGTCATGGTGTGGTGGCGCCGCCGAGAGGCAGTGAGAAAGAGCGAGAGGCAAGAAATCGAAGGAGACGGAGAAGCCCATCATCAGGAGCAATTGGGGCGTTGATAAGGAATAGATTTTCACCTACAAATCACTTCACAAGTGGTACTGTGGACTGGGGGTATTGCAACTATAGAAGAAGTCTCACACTGCAAGCCCTCTTAGCGGTGAGACGAATAGATACTAATGCATGACCTGTATTGAGTACATAAAATCGAGATTAATATACAAATTGTAAGGAAACAAAAGTAATACTGCATACAAGCGCACAAGACTGATAATAGTATCCTATCCTCGGAAAAGCATAGTAGTACATTGCCTTATCACTGATACGATAAGCAAGGCTGAGATTAACATTTACAGAAGTCCTCAAACACTGGCAATATCACTCTAGTTTGGCATACTAATCAGTGCTCTCGTCAAAGTTAAAGAGATCCGCAAGATCGATACAGTCGCTTGGAGAATATGGCATGAAACAATGTCCATCGCCAGGTTCGTCATCGTGCTCACGATTATCATGAGACAAATGTTGCTCTTCAGTTGTATCAGGCTGCTGATTAGGAATAGGCAAATTCCAGTCCGGTAAATTAAAATTCGACATCTCGTTTAGTGGGAGTTCGACAGTAACTCCAGGAGATGTCTGAGTGGCAAAAAGAAGGAACAATCAATACTCAAGCTTTAGTGTAGTTAGTTGTATCTCTAGATCAGATGTTCCTTCGTATCAATCTAAAGCAACATTTTCCCACCTGTTCACTCATATCTTGTGTTTCTTCAATTTGGGAATCATTCAGATTGCTAGGGCCGCTTAACTCGGTTGACGTACTCGCTGTTTCTGGCTTTGCTTTCTCTTTTTTCCTGTTTTTTATGTGACAAAGAACCAACGCCGTCTGCAAAGACAGAATGATCCCAGGGATGAGCTTCAGGGTTGCATAACCGAAACTCGATTGTTGTACGAAAGTACTTTTTGCACAAGAAAAATCACGCATCACTTATCAAAATTGAAGTAAGTCTTTTTTCATGAACAAATTGCCCCCTTTGTTGCTGCAGAATCAGTTTTGGCAGTATAACCTTCAGTAGTCACTACCACTAAAACACCAGTCACGAATCTCTTTTAAAATGATTATCTGTAAGTTTGATTTCTCGATCTTCCTCATGAAATTCTACAATATACTGTGGTAATGGTAAAGGTTCTCACTCATGGATACTAGTGTTCGAAGTTCAACTGGAAATGAAGGTAAATCACGCTTAAATAATCATGGGACAGAGGAAGGAACTAGAAAATAATGAACTCAGAAAGCCAGAAACTTCAAGAAGCTGAATGAGGAACATGTGCAGAGAAATGATGATGTCAATTTTACCTGCACTTGTAACCATGTTAGAGATGCTCAATTAGGGGAAGCAAAAGAAGAGAAGTCGAGTACCGGGTCCAATATTTCACTATCCGAAACATTCGAATTTAGGTTATATATGTGCATGCCCAAGTTGGTCCTATGGGCATTTCTTTGTCGACCTCTGTGGTAAACCAAGCTCCTCCTGAGCCCTATCTCTTCAGTGCTGTCCGGTGCTTTTATAGCACGTTTGGTACTTGTCTCTTTCCAAAATCCACACGGGGTCTTCCGCTTACGACCACGGGGACAAAAGAAGAAACACTCGCTTCCATCCGATGGTATACTCGACAATTCTATAACCAAAGATTGGTTAAATGTCAATTCACGAAGGTCTCATAGGTAACGCTCAATTACCATCAAACAATAAGAAAAAAGAGAAATAGAGAACACTAAGGACTAAATGTAAGTTACCATTGTATCGTGCAAATAACTCCGGAGGCTCCCAGTTGTAGATGTGTAGCTCGGGAATTACACATGTAGTTTCCATTTCTCCTCTGAGCTTCTTTGTCAAGTGATGACCAACAAGCTCATCCTCCGTCGGTTTGAATCTGAGTCCCACCGGCCACGCCTCCATCGATTCTGCCATGCTATATGCTTGCTATCTCACATTCACTTCCGCAACGGAAAAAAGAGGAGAAGAATAGACAATGGGGCTGTTGAGATGAGAAGAGGAAGAGAGTGCAAAGAGAGGAAACAGAGGTTACTCTTGGCTTGGCTTTGCTTTGGGAGTGCTGACTGCAAACCAGGCAAGTCAATTTATAATGACAAAACGACAGGTAATTTTTTCGACCCTTGTTTGAGAAGGCAAACTAGTGTTCGAGAGGATCCCACCTCAAGCTCAACACGATGACATTGTCATTACAAGCAGCTTCTTCGAAGTCCACAACGCGTATTTAACTGGGTTAATAGGACCCATCTGCTTGTTTTAGCCAATGGGAAGATATGAGGGACAGCTTCTTGACCTGGTATATGCAGGAAAAAGCACACGATTGTACGAAGTTGAGTAGTGTTTCTTCAGTAAAGAAGACTCTAGAATTTCATGCAGATCATGATGTAAAGTTGTCTCAAGTGTTTTCTCAGAGAGGATGATTCTAGAATTCCCAGCGACAACGATAGTTTGAGCAGCGACATTGAGAGTGGAAGAGATCAAAGAAAAGATTCTCCTTAGCACGATTCCAAAGCACTATCGTTTCTCTTTATATATTATACGCATATTGATCTACAACAGGATTGAGAACTTCGAGAAAGTATTCAGTGATCACTTACTGCCACATCGTAGGCTGATGTGGTATGCATTTTTTGTTGAAAGCCGATCACAAGTTGCCACCTATTGATGAGATGGACATAAATTAAAAAATTAAAAAACTCACTCCCATTTTTTTTCTACTCCGTTCACTGCGCACCGCCGGTGGCCTTGGACCTCGGATTTCCACATTTTCACGAGCGCCGACAACTCTGCCGGTGGCCATGGCTGAGCCACTCCGTCTGTTGTCGAGTTGGCTCGCTGCCGTGCCGCCCACGAGCGCACATCGTCGCGGCGGCTCATCCATGGCTAGATCTAGAGCCATGAGCACGCGAAGCAAGAACAGCACGAGCAATACGAGGTGTAGGAAATCTGGGTTCATCTTCTCTCTGCTGTACAGGTTGATTGTTGCAGCAGTACGATGTGGAGGTAGCTGGACGGTGAGAAGGATCCCAGGGCAGCGTCGTTTGGGGCTCCAGATCTGAAATCTGGGGGTTGCAGCAAGGTACCATTTTTATTTATTTATTTATTTATTTATAGTGTTTTTTTTTTTTTTTTTATGCCAGGCGTACAGCCAGCCGTGCGTAAACCCGACGACATTGCGGATAATTTCACCCCGACGTCACGCTTAAGATCCGTCGTCCCCGGAATTTGAACCCTCTCTGTCCAGGTAAACTTTTTTCTTATCCAAATTTAGCCACGCATGCGCGGTGGTATTTATTTATAGTGTTGATACCATAAAAATTTCAAACTTATATACTTATAACAAATTTATTTTAAATTAATTTTTTAACCATGAAAAATCTAAAAATAATATTTATGTGACAAATTTATCTCAAATAACCACAAAAAAACCCTAAATTTGTATATTTATAACAAATTTATCCAAAACTAATTTGTTCAAAAGCAAAAAATCCTCAAACTGACATATTTGTGACAAATATACTCTCCATTAAATTTGATTAATACAACAAAAATGGTATAGTTATGACAAACAAATAATAAAATTACAAATTGGTACACCGGTTAACTGTCATGTGTTATTAAATTTAGCAATTTGATAGTAAAATTTAACATAAACTAACATAAGGTAAATTTTTCATATACGTACTAGTTTAAAAATTTTCAGGATATTAAACTTTTTTTATGTTTTATATTTGTCCAAGTCATCCACATGTGTCAAGTTGTGATTGGATTTCGCTAAAATATACATACCATGTTAGCCTATAATATGACAATAAGTGACCACTGAATACTTCCTTATAAAGTTAGGGGGAAAACAAATTGAAGGGCAGAGTTGTACATTGTAGTAAAACTTAGATGCATGTTCTTCTTGACTAAATATTTTAGATTCTTATGAATATTTAGAAACTTTATCATTGTAAAATTGTCCTATATAGCAAATGTTTAGCTCCGTAAGTAATTCTTAGGTACAACTTACATATGGACAGCTGAGAACCAAGTATAGGCATTAGAGTATCTAGTCCGACCGCCATGTACCTTGACTTAGGCTTTGGGGATTGGGGCACAATCACCTAGTCCCTTGCCCAACCTTGATGGACTCAAGTGCGGGCACTGGATCTTGGGCTTGGACCCTAGCTCGAGTTCCTAGGCATTAGGCACAAGCACCAAGGCTTCATGGTTGGCCTCAATTGACCTAGGCACGAGCTTTAAGGCCCCAGGCATAAGCATTGGGGTCTTAGGCTCTGCCCAGATGAACCTAAGCGAGGGCTCGGGATCTAGCCACGAGCATTAGGTCACAACCCAGCCTTGATGGACTTGAGTTCGAATGCTGGAGATCTAGTCATTGAGGCGGGGGACCTAGGAATTAGCATTGGGATTTTGGTGCCTAGGCATAGAGTTTTGAAACAAGCATTAATATCTAGTTATATTATAAAATATAAATTTTAGTTTTTTAAATAAAAATTAATTTTCTTGAATTTAAGCATAGGTTTTCCATTAAGTAGGAAAACTTTTTTCGTTGACCTATTTTTTCTAAGTGAACCAAATGCCATAAGATGGGGAAAATGTTTTTTCCAAAAATAATTTCCACCAAACAAATGAATCCTTAGTTACCAACATTATGTTGACTCGTAGGCATTGCCTGAACGAATGTATTGTTTACTTTTCCATTAAAGTAATTAAATTTGACATCGAGGTAAAAAAAAAAAAATTGACTTTGATATGTTTCTTTAAATCATAGTAGATTAGATTGTGCCTTTGAAATTATAAGAAGATTGATAATTTTCATTTTCTTTTGGCTTCACTCTCTAATCTATTATAAATGGCTCGCACGTGCATGCTTTGTAAGATGGAATTTTATGTATGCAAAAAATGAAACTTTTTTATGCCATTAGTCTCATCCACTCAAATAATTTGCAACCTCAATGTCATTACTCACTTCAAAATATTGCACTATAAATAAATTTTTACATGGTGAAAAACAGTTCATCAATAATCATCGAAACATCAGTTAATTTGTTATAATGTTTGTAACTTATTAACTATATTGTATAGTGTCAAAGTAAATTGTTTACACTCGTTAAAAGACTCATGATACTAGTAAGAAGTTATATTAGTTATGTAGATCGATAAATTTAGATATTAAAAAACATATCCATCAACATCTAATAGATTCATCATAATGTTGTTTAGATTAGGCAAAGATTGCACCAAAAGTGCTTGAAGTCAATGTGCAATCAAGTCCTACATGGTTTGAATCAAATAAAATCAAGTCCTTCTAGCAATGGATCAGGCAAATTTGTTGACTTGGCCCGCTGGAATCCAATATGTCGTTCTCTAGTATATCTGAGATACGTGGAACCACGTGATAAAAGTCAAATTTTCTTTTTAAAAAAGTAAATCAATAAAATAAAAGGTCAAAATTTTGGGAAAAAAAATCGAATAACCTAAACCTACGAGATGAAATAGACCATGGCGACCCTCCCCTTGCGAGTGCCAGTGCCTGTATGCCCTCACCTGCCTGTGGTGAGCGTTGTCGGCGATGTGAAAAGCCTTGCTGCCATGGCATTCTCTCCCTTTTGCTTATTTACTTTAAAAATTTGTCTTTTTTATTCTTTATATTATTACTATTCTTTTTATAATAATTAACCTATTCTTTAAGGTGGTGCCCATAGTGGCACCACTTCAATGCTACCTATGACAAAAGTACCATTATAAAGCATGACCTCGAATTCGAACATGCCGGATCAACAAATTTGCTTATACGGTTACTAGAAGGACTTAAGTCCATCATATTGAGTATTTTTATAACTTGCTTAAACATTGGATAAATAATTAAGACTTCTGGTCCCCTTTATTTTACGAATGATACTGGTGAAGTATATTACATACTTAATCTTTCGCACATAGATAAATTCCTCATGGTAATTGATTAACCATACTTTTAAAACTTGAAAGAAGTTACTCTTTCAATGAAACATTAGTAAATTCCTTACGGGGATGATATTTTACTAACCATACATGTAAACTTTCAAAGTTGGTAATGTACTAATTATTTGAGTGTAGGTAATCTTTTGTTAATTGGTGCTTTACTAATTATACTAGTAACAATTCAAGCTGATTAGTTACTAACTTATTAAAATGTCGGTAAATTATTACAATGTTAGTAATTTGCTTACCATACCAGTAAAAATTGGAAATTACTAATTCGTTGGAATGTTGGCAAATCTCTTATAGTGTTGGTAAAATACAAACAAGTTACTTGGCATTCGAGTTAGGGGCTATAATCTGATCACCGTCATTATTAGAATTTACTAGCAATTTCATAAATATAGTAACCACGGAAAATTTTCCAGCTTTTCCCATGATTGGACCCTAGACTCGTCCCCTTCAATGTGGTTAATTACAGGTTCAGCGAGGCTTCTAAATTCCAAAATTGCCCTCCATGCATGGGAAGAAGCTCAAATAGGGATGGCCCATGGACTTCTCCCTTTCAACTCTAGATTTCTCACACGGCCAGACATTACAAAGCATGCCCATATGAGTATAGCTCAATTCAATGAATCGCATGTAGAACTCAATTCTCAGCATTTATGTCTGGTGGAAGATTGATAATCAAGAAAGGAGAAGGGTCGGTTTAGTTGTTCTTTTGATATACTTCTGAGATTATAGAGATTGAAGTGTCAGCTCTACCGGGTGTTATTTTAAATTCAGTTTCTCCTCAATTTTACCCAAAATTTGCTTTTAATTTTAAATTGATATTGATAATCAATCAAGTCATGCACATAAATTATGACAAAAGTTGAAGGTTTTATATCTTGATTACGGGTCAAAATTTTGCTTGATTCTATGGATAAATGGCATCTAGATGCCACTCAATGGCGAGATATTGACTTGATTATGTTTGAAATCATGCCTTATTTTGTGAGAAATTGCTAGAAATCCTACCATCTAGATACCACTTATGGCTGAAGCCTTATGGGAAGCCCTCAACCACTTTTTTTCTAAAAGGCACAGAGTACTTGTACTTGAGTCGGACAACTTGCAATTAGTCAAGGCCATGAACAATTCGAAACAGTTGAGTTGGAAGACTCAACTGCTTGTCTCCAAGTGAAAGGTCAGATTGAGGGCTTTCTCAAATGCTCAAATTGTGAATTGCTTTAGAGAGGCCAACCTTATTGTGGATTGGGTAGTCAAAGCCTATAAAAAATATTACTTATTTTCAAATTGGGTCTTGTCCTCTCCTCAAATTCTTTGGGAGCTTTTATGTAATGATGCCCATTTAATGGGCCTCTCATCTTTGCTAAGTAAATGAAATATTTCTGTTTCTAGTATAAAAAAAAAGAAAAAGATACCACTGATGGCAAGGTCATGCTACCGATCGCCTTCTATTTTCTCTTAAACCCATAATCAAGTCAAACACCTAACAAACAACAATGGTCGCCGTTTTAGGATAGAGGGGAGCAGCGAGAAAGAACAACTTTGCTTTACCCATCGTCATGGTGGGAAGGAGCCGTCATTGGGGTGAGATAGAGTAACGAGAGAGAAATCGAAAGAGAATGAAAAGCTTATCATTGGGAGTAATCGGGGCATTGATGAGGAATAGGTCTTTACCCACAAATCACTTCCCAAGTCATACGTATGGACTTAGGGATATTACAACTATGGAGGGAAGTCTCATACTGCAACCTCTCTCAACAGTTAGATGAATAGATACTGATGCATGATCATTATTGAGTAGATAAGATCAAGATAAATACACAAATTGTAAGGAAACAACAACAACAACAACAACAATAATAATACAATGTAAAAGGGTACAAGATTGACAAAATGTCCTATCCCCGGAGAAGCATAGTTGGTACACGGCATAATCACTGATAAAATAAGCGAGGCTGAGATTAACATCCATAAAGGACCTCAAACACTGGCATTATCCTCTAGTTTGGCATATTGATCAGTACTCTCATTAAAGAGATCTGCGAGATCAATACCGTCGCTTGGAGAATATGGCATACAGCAAAATCCGTCACTAGGTTTGTCATCATGTTGACGATCATCATGAGACAAATATTGCTCTTCACTCATTTGAGACTGCTGATCAGGAATTGGCAAATTAGAATTCGACATCTCGTTCGGAAAGGGGAATTCAATAGTAACTCCAGGAGATGCCTGAGTGACAAAAAAGGTAAACCAAAGGAATAATCAGTACTCGAGCTTTAGTATGGTTAGTTGCATCTCTAGATCACATATCTCTTTGTATCAATCAAAGCAACACTTGCTCACCTGTGCACTAATATCTTGTGTTTCTTCATTTTGGGAATCATTCAGATTACTAGGGCGGCTTAAATCAGTCGAAGTACTCGCTGTTGCTGACTTTGCTTTCTTACTTTTCTTGTTTATTATGTGACAGAGAACCCACGCTGCCTACAAGGACAATGATACCAGGGATGAGTTTCAGAATTACATAACCGAAACTCCATTGTTGCACGAAAGTACTTTTTGCACAAGATACATCAAGCGTAACTTTTCAAATTTAAGTAATTTTTGTTTCAAGAACAAATTGCTCCCTTTGTTGCTGCAGAAACACTCTACTTTTGGCATTATAACCTTCACTAGTCACTCGAACTGAAACACAAGGTCATGAATCTATCACTTAAAATGATCATCCGTAAGTTTCGTTTCTCGATATCCTCATGAAATTCTACAAATATTCTAGGAAAGGTTCCAACTCGGGGATTCTATTGTTCGAAGTTAAACTGGAACTGAAGGTAATTTGCGCTTAAATCATGGGACTGAGGGACGAAACAGAAAATTAAGAACTCAGAAAGCCAGAAACTTCAAGAAGCTGAATGAGGAACATTGGTAGATAAATGATGCTAACAATTTTACCTGCACTTGTAACGATGTTAGAGATGCTCAATTAGGGGAAGCAAAAGAAGAGAAGTCAAGTACCGGGTCCGAAATTTTGCTATCCGAAACATTCGAATTTAGGTGATATTCGTACATATGCAAGTTGGTCCTATGGGCATCTCTTTGTCGACCTTTGTGGTAAACCAAGCTCCTTCTAAGTCCTATCTGCTCACCGGTGTCGGGTGCTTGTATAACACGTTTGGCGCATGTCTCTTTCCAAAACCCGCCCTCGGTCTTCCTCTTCCTCTTATGACCACAGGGACAAAGGAAGAAACCCTCGTTTCCATCCAACGGGAGACTTGACAATTCTACAAGCAAAGATTGGTTCAATGTTAATCCACTAAGGTCTTATGGGTAACTACAAATTACCGTCAAACCATAAGAAAATAGAGAAATTGAGAACACTTAAGGACTAAATGTAAGTTACCATTGTATCGTGCAAATAACTCTGAAGGCTCCAAGTTGTAGATAAATAGCTCGGGAATTTCACAAATAGTTTCCTTTCCTTTGAGCTTTTTTGTCAAGTAATGACCGACAAGCTGGTCCTCCGTCGGTTTGAATCTGACTCCCACTGGCCATGCCCTCGCCGATTCTGCCATGCTATATGGTTGCTATCTCACGTTCACTTCTGCAATTGAAAAAAAGAGGAAAAGAGTAGAGAATGGGGCTATTGAGATAAGCGAGGCATAGAATAAAAACAGAGGAAAGAGAGTTTACTCCTGACTTGACTTTGCTTGAGAGCGTTGGCTTTGCTTGAGAGCATGGTATCCCAAGCCCTTCCAAGTGGATCTTCTCAACCCTTGTTTGAGAAGGCAAACTACTTTTCCAGTGGATCCCACCTCAAGCTCAAGACCACGTCATTTTCTCTAAAAGTAGCTTCTTCAAAAATCCACAACGCGTATTTAACTTGGTTAATCGGACCCATTTGTTTGTTTTAGCCAATGGGAAGATATGACAGATAGCCACATGACCTTGAATATGCAGGAATAAGCATATGATGGTATGAAGTTCAAAAGTGTTTCTTTAGTAAAGAAAACTCTAGAATTTTATGTGTTTTACCACGGTAATCATAATATGAAGTTGTGTGAAGTGTTTCCTCAGTCAAGAAGATTCTAGAATTCCATGTAACATGCATAGTGGGAACAATGACGTTGAAAGTGAGAGAGATAAGATTCTCGCTAGTACAATACATGCAAAAGCACAACCAATTTCTCTTTATATATTATATGCATAAGCAAAAGTTAGATGCACGTTCTTCTCAACCCTTGTTTGAGAAGGCAAACTACTTTTCCAGTGGATCCCACCTCAAGCTCAAGACCAGTCGTTTTCTCTAAAAGTAGCTTCTTCAAAAATCCACAGCGCGTATTAAACTTGGTTAATTGGACCCACTTGTTTGTTTTAGCCAATTGGAAGATATGATAGATAGCCACATGACCTTGAATATGCAAGAATAAGCATAGGATGGTATGAAGTTCAACAATGTTTCTTTAGTAAAGAAAACTCTAGAATTTCATGTGTGTTACCATGGTAATCATAATATGAAGCTGTGTGAAGTGTTTCCTTAGTCAAGAAGATTCTAGAATTCCATGTAACATGCATAGTGGGAACAATGATGTTGAAAGTGAGAGAGATAAGATTCTCCCTAGTACAATACACACAAAAGCACAACTGATTTCTTTTTATATATTATATGCATAAGCAATACTTAGATGCATGTTCTTGACAAACAAGTTTAGCTTCTCATCAGAATTTAGAACTTTTGCCATTTTAAAACTTTTTTATAAAGTCGCCATCGGATGTGATATAACTTGTAAGTGCAAATGTTTAGTTACATAACTAATTCTGACACATGCCATCTTTCTGGTCATCATGAATATAAAATTTGGTTCATTATCAATGGATTCAATGATTTACCGATTCTACCCAACATTTGATTGCCAACCTTATATAAGTTAGTAGTTGTTGTATGAAGGAATGTATTAGTAACTTTTCCAATTAAAGTGGCTAAGTTTGATATTGAGGTAATAAACTTTGGATATTATGTATATTTTCTTAAATCATAGTTGATTAGATTATGCCTGTAAACTTAGAAGAGGAATGATAAATGTTTAAACAAAGTTTGTGTATCCATATGTGTATCAATTTAAATTGTTAAAAAAAATACATCTCGAGTTTAAGCTTGTGAAATGAAATCCTAATTAAATATAAATGTTTCCAAAGGTCCAAAAGTTCAAGTTATATTTCCGTGTTTAGAGGAATTCGACCATTCTATGCCCAAAAAGTATGGATTTTTTTTTTTTTTTTTTTTTTTTTCGGTTTTGGGCCCAAAATTCTTGTACTGAACTCTGCCAATGGCAAGACCAAGACTTTATTACATAAATTTCAAAGCCTTTATGACTTGATTACACTTTTTAGATATTTAGAACTTGATTGCTTTTTTTTTTGTACTTAGGACAATACAATTTTCACAGGAAGAAATTTAAACTGTGCACATGTCTTTGCGAGCATAATTCATTGTTTAAAAACATATTAGGAAATTTACATTAGTTAATTATTGATCTTTTTAGAAATCTTGTGATTTTTATAAATACATCTTCTCTCCCCCAAAATCATGTGAGGAATGTATATTGACGTTCTCTGAACTGGCAACACCTAAAAGTTCCATAGGGTATACATGTTGATACATAATTTTTAGAGTTAGTTTGTTTCACAGAATATGAATAATTTAAAAAATATATATATATATATTTTAAAATGATCATTTATATCGCTTACAAAATTAAATGAATGAAAATATTTTTATTGCCCACAAAAATATTTAAATATAAATTGTTGTTGATAATGAAAATATCTTTCATCAACTATTTATTTCAAGCAATATTTTTTAAAAGTATTTTGAATCATTCATTTTTCCCAATTTCCCAAAATAAACAAAGCCTTAATGGTAAATCATTGATTTTTGCTTTATAAAAAGCACAAACAAGTTTTCTAACTAGTGGAAACGCTGTTCGTTGTCATGACAGAAAAACAGTTGTTTTATTTATTTTTTCTCTCGCAGGCCATCATGATCTATGACTGCCGATGTTGTCTGTGGCTGACCGGTTTATTGCGCCCAGCTTGTAAATCCTCGATAACCTGTTCCGTGGTCACAGTCCATTTAGCTTATTTAACCCGTTTCGAAACTCAAAGCCATTTAGGAAATTAATCTACTTAGTCATTAATTTTCAGAAATCCCAAGATTTCATCTTTTGTTCTATCGTTCTCTGCCCTCCAACTCAAGGTAGCCTGATTGAGCATGAGGGTTGATGTTGATGCCACTCACTCACGATGACCCCATCATCCAGCATATTCCAAAGTAATACAGAAAGTGAGTAGTGAAACCGTATTCAGTTCTGTTCTGTTCCCGTTCCATTTCCAAAGCGAAAGAAAATACATTAATCAAACTGATTACAATGTTGCAGACATTGCAGACCCACTATGCAACAGACGATACTTAAACAAGCACAAAGCACAAAGACTGAACCATATTCATCTCAATATATCATTAGTATAATATAAGACATGTTCATGGCTTTCAGGAGATGAAAAGAAGGTACGATGGCATCCTGTGGTAAAAGAAGACAGAGCATCTAAGAACGCAAGACTGATTCTGGGGCTTTGCAAAAGGGGTTTTCATTTATCAATGTTTGGGCTCAGAACCCTTTGATTTATATGCGCTTTTTTATACAATCTTCGGAGGAGATGAGTACTGATTAGCATATTGTAGGCGATCATCAGTTGAGAATGTGCCATTATCTGCTCATACTGACTGTATTGTCCATATGTCGTAATTCGGATCGAAAATCGACTGTGGATAAAAAGAAGAGGAAATTTGAGATGAGGAACATGCCTTCTTGACAAAAAAAAAAAGTTTCCTTGATTCTTTCAGAAAGTTCATTGTGCTCTACAATAAACGAATGAAAACTAGGTTGCATATGGCTTTATAGATCGCTTGTTGACAAATCTTCAAATTTTGATTAGAGATACATGGATAGCCTCAAAACTACTTTGGTTGAGGTGTCACATAAGCAAGGATGAGAGTAACATTTACAGAAGTCCTCAAACACTGGCAATATCACTCTAGTTTGGCATACTAATCAGTGCTCTTGTCAAAGTTAAAGAGATCCGCGAGATAGATACAGTCGCTTGGAGAATATGGCATGAAACAATGTCCATTGCCAGGTTCGTCATCGTGCTCATGATTATCATGAGACAAATGCTGCTCTTCAGTTGTATGAGGCTGCTGATCAGGAGTAGGCAAATTCCGGTCTGGTAAATTAAAATTCGACATCTCGTTTGGTGGGAGTTCAACAGTAACTCCAGGAGATGTCTGAGTGACAAAAAACAAAAAAAAAAAGGAACAATCAGTACTCGAGCTTTAGTGTACTTCTAAATCAGATGTTCCTTCGTATCAATCTAAAGCAACACTTTCCCACCTGTTCACTCATATCTTGTGTTTCTTCAATTTGGGAATCATTCAGATTGCTAGGGCCGCTTAAATCGGTTGACGTACTCGGTGTTTCTGGCTTTGCTTTCTCTTTTTTCCTGTTTATTATGTGACAGAGAACCAATGCCGTCTGCAAAGACAGAATGATCCCAGGGATGAGCTTCAGGGTTGCATAACCGAAACTCGATTGTTGTACGAAAGTACTTTTTGCACAAGAAAAATCACGCGTCACTTATCAAAATTGAAGTAATTCTTTTTTCATGAACAAATTGGCCCCTTTGTTGTTGCAGAATCAGTTTTGGCAGTATAACCTTCAGTAGTCACTACCACTAAAACACCAGCCACGAATCTCTCTTAAAATGATTATCTGTAAGTTTGATTTCTCGATCTTCCTCATGAAATTCCACAAAATACTGTGGTAAAGGTTCTGACTAATGGATACTAGTGTTCGAAGTTCAACTGGAAATGAAGGTAAATCACGCTTAAATAATCATGGGACAGAGGAAGGAACTAGAAAATAATGAACTCAGAAAGCCAGAAACTTCAAAAAGCTGAATGAGAAACATGTGCAGAGAAATCATGATGTCAATTTTACCTGCACTTGTAACCACGTTAGAGATGCTCAATTAGGGGAAGCAAAAGAAGAGAAGTCGAGTACCGGGTCCAATAGTTCACTATCCGAAACATTCAAATTTAGGTTATATATGTGCATGCCCAAGTTGGTCCTATGGGCATTTCTTTGTCGACCTCTGTGGTAAACCAAGCTCCTCCTGAGCCCTATCTCTTCAGTGCTGTCCGGTGCTTTTATAGCACGTTTGGTACTTGTCTCTTTCCAAAATCCACACGGGGTCTTCCGCTTACGACCACGGGGACAAAAGAAGAAACACTCGCTTCCATCCGATGGTATACTCGACAATTCTATAACCAAAGATTGGTTAAATGTCAATTCACAAAGGTCTCATAGGTAACGCTCAATTACCATCAAAAAATAAGAAAATAGAGAAATAGAGAACACTAAGGACTAAATGTAAGTTACCATTGTATCGTGCAAATAACTCCGGAGGCTCCCAGTTGTAGATGTGTAGCTCGGGAATTACACATGTAGTTTCCATTTCTCCTCTGAGCTTCTTTGTCAAGTGATGACCAACAAGCTCATCCTCCGTCGGTTTGAATCTGAGTCCCACCGGCCATGCCTCCATCGATTCTGCCATGCTATATGCTTGCTATCTCACATTCACTTCCGCAACAGAAAAAAATAGGAGAAGAGTAGACAATGGGGCTGTTGAGATGAGAAGAGGAAGAGAGTGCAAAGAGAGGAAGCAGAGGTTACTCTTGGCTTGGCTTTGCTTTGGGAGTGCTGACTGCAAACCAGGCAAGTCAATTTATAATGACAAAACGACAGGTAATTTTTTCGACCCTTGTTTGAGAAGGCAGACTAGTGTTCGAGAGGATTCCACCTCAAGCTCAAGGCGATGAAATTGTCATTACAAGCAGCTTCTTCGAAGTCCACAACGCGTATTTAACTGGGTTAATAGGACCCATCTGCTTGTTTTAGCCAATGGGAAGATATGAGGGACAGCTTCTTGACCTGGTATATGCAGGAAAAAGCACACGATTGTACGAAGTTGAGTAGTGTTTCTTCAGTAAAGAAGACTCTAGAATTTCATGCAGATCATGATGTAAAGTTGTCTCAAGTGTTTTCTCAGAGAGGATGATTCTAGAATTCCCAGCGACAACGATAGTTTGAGCAGCGACATTGAGAGTGGAAGAGATCAAAGAAAAGATTCTCCTTAGCACGATTCCAAAGCACTATCGTTTCTCTTTATATATTATACGCATATTGATCTACAACAGGATTGAGAACTTCGAGAAAGTATTCAGTGATCACTTACTGCCACATCGTAGGCTGATGTGGTATGCATTTTTTCTTGAAAGCCGATCACAAGTTGCCACCTATTGATGAGATGGACATAAATTAAAAAATTAAAAAACTCACTCCCATTTTTTTTCTACTCCGTTCACTGCGCACCGCCGGTGGCCTTGGACCTCGGATTTCCAGATTTTCCCAAGCGCCGACAACTCTGCCGGTGGCCATGGCGAGCCACTCCGTCTGTTGTCGAGTTGGCTTGCTGCCGCACCGCCCACGAGCACGCATCGTCGCGGCGGCTCATCCATGGCTAGATCTAGAGCCATGAGCACGCGAAGCAAGAACAGCACGAGCAGTACGAGGTGTAGGAAATCTGGGTTCATCTTCTCTCTGCTGTACAGGTTGATTGTTGCAGCAGTACGATGTGGAGGTAGCTGGACGGTGAGAAGGATCCCAGGGCAGCGTCGTTTGGGGCTCCAGATCTGGAAATCTGGGGCTTGCAGCAAGGTACCATTTTTATTTATTTATTTATAGTGTTGAGATCATAAAAATTTCAAACTGATTAATTTTCTTTTTTATCATCGGTGGTATTTATTTATAGTGTTGATACCATAAAAATTTCAAACTTATATACTTATAACAAATTTATTTTAAATTAATTTTTTAACCATGAAAAATCTAAAAATAGTATTTATGTGACAAATTTATCTTAAATGACCACAAAAAACCCTAAACTTGTATATTTATGACAAATTTATCCAAAACTAATTTGTTCAATGTCAAAAAATCCTCAAACTGACATATTTGTGACAAATATACTCTCCATTAAATTTGATTAATACAACAAAAATGGTATAGTTATGACAAACATATAATAAAATTACAAATTGATACACCAGTTAACTGTCATGTGTTATTAAATTTATCAATTTGATAATAAAATTTAACATAAACTAACATAAGGTAAATTTGTCATATACGTACAAGTTTAAAAATTTTCAGGATATTAAACTTTTTTTATGTTTTATATTTGTCCAAGTCATCCACATGTGTCAAGTTGTGATTGGATTTCGCTAAAATATACATACCATGTTAGCCTATAATATGACAATAAGTGACCACTGAATACTTCCTTATAAAGTTAGGGGGAAAACAAATTGAAGGGCAAAGTTGTACATTGTAGTAAAACTTAGATGTATGTTCTTCTTGACTAAAGATTTTAGATTCTTATGAATATTTAGAAACTTTATCATTGTAAAATTGTCCTATATAGCAAATGTTTAGCTCCATAAGTAATTCTTAGGTACAACTTACATATGGACAGCCGATAACCAAGTACAGGCAATAGAGTATCTAGTCTAGCCGCCATGGACCTTGACCTAGGCTCTAGGGATTGGGGCACAATCACCTAGTCCCTTGCCCAACCTTGATGACTCAAGTGAGGGCCCTAGGATCTTGGGCTTGGACCTTACCTCGGGTTCCAAGGCATCAGTTACGGGCACCAAGGCTTCATGGTTGGCCTCCATTAACCTAGGCACGAGCTTTGAGGCCGCAGGCATAAGCATTGGGGTCTTAGGCTCGCCTGGATGAACCTAAGCGAGGGCTCGGGATCTAGCCACGAGCATTAGGTCACAACCCAGCCTTGATGGACTTGAGTTCGAATGCTGGAGATCTAGTCATTGAGGCGGGGGACCTAGGAATTAGCATTGGGATTTTGGTGCCTAGGCATAGAGTTTTGAAACAAGCATTAATATCTAGTTATTTTATAAAATATAAATTTTAGTTTTTTAAATAAAAATTAATTTTCTTGAATTTAAGCATAGGTTTTCCATTAACTAGGAAAACTTTTTTTCATTGACCTATTTTTTATAAGTGAACCAAATGCCATAAGATGGGGAAAATGTTTTTTCAAAAATAATTTCCACCAAACAAATGAATCCTTAGTTACCAACATTATGTTGACTCGTAGGCATTGCCTGAACGAATGTATTGTTTACTTTTCCATTAAAGTAATTAAATTTGACATCGAGGTAAAAAAAAAAAAAAATTGACTTTGATATGTTTCTTTAAATCATAGTAGATTAGATTGTGCCTTTGAAATTATAAGAAGATTGATAATTTTCATTTTCTTTTGGCTTCACTCTCTAATCTATTATAAATGGCTCGCACGTGCATGCTTTGTAAGATGGAATTTTATGTATGCAAAAAATGAAACTTTTTTATGCCATTAGTCTCATCCACTCAAATAATTTGCAACCTCAATGTCATTACTCACTTCAAAATATTGCACTATAAATAAATTTTTACATGGTGAAAAACAGTTCATCAATAATCATCGAAACATCAGTTAATTTGTTATAATGTTTGTAACTTATTAACTATATTGTATAGTGTCAAAGTAAATTGTTTACACTCGTTAAAAGACTCATGATACTAGTAAGAAGTTATATTAGTTATGTAGATCGATAAATTTAGATATTAAAAAACATATCCATCAACATCTAATAGATTCATCATAATGTTGTTTAGATTAGGCAAAGATTGCACCAAAAGTGCTTGAAGTCAATGTGCAATCAAGTCCTACATGGTTTGAATCAAATAAAATCAAGTCCTTCTAGCAATGGATCAGGCAAATTTGTTGACTTGGCCCGCTGGAATCCAATGTGTCGTTCTCTAGTATATCTGAGATACGTGGAACCACGTGATAAAAGTCAAATTTTCTTTTTAAAAAAAGTAAATCAATAAAATAAAAGGTCAAAATTTTGGGAAAAAAAATCGAATAACCTAAACCTACGAGATAAAATAGACCACGGCGACCCTCCCCTTGTAAGTGCAAGTGCCTGTATGCCCTCACCTGCCTGTGATGAGCGATGTCGGCGATGTGAAAAGCCTTGCTGCCATGGCATTCTCTCTTTTTTGCTTATTTACTTTAACATTTGTCTTTTTTATTCTTTATATTATTATTTTTATAATAATTAACATTTTTTTTGAGGTGGTGCCCATAGTGGCACCACTTCAATGCTACCTATGACAAAAGTAATATTATAAAGCGTGACCTCGAATTCGAACATGCCGGATCAACAAATTTGCTTATAATTTGCTTATACGGTTACCAGAAGAACTTAAGTCCATCATATCGTGTATTTTTATAACTTGCTTAAACATTGGATAAATAATTAAGACTTTTGGTCCCCTTTATTTTACTAATGATACTGGTGAAGTATATTACATACTTAATCTTTTGCACATAGATAAATTCCTCATGGTAATTGACTAACCATACTTTTAAAACTTGAAAGAAGTTACTCTTTCAATGAAACGTTAGTAAATTCCATACAGGGTTGGTAATGTACTAATTATTTGAGTGTAGGTAATCTTTTGTTAATTGGTGCTTTACTAATTATACTAGTGACAATTCAAGCTGATTAGTTACTAACTTATTAAAATGTCGGTAAATCATCACAATGTTTGTAGTTTGCTTACCATATCGGTAAAAATTGAAAATTACTAATTCGTTGGAATGTTGGTAAATCTTTGATAGTGTTGGTAATATACAAACAAGTTACTTGGCATTCGAGTTACCGGTTACAATCTGATCACCGACATTATTAGAATTTAGAATTTTTACTACCAATTTCTAGACTCGTCCCCTTCAATGTGGTTATATTTACTTATGGAAAATTTTCCAGCTTTTCCCATGACTGGACCAGACATTACAAAGCATGCCCATATGAGTATAGCTCAATTCCATGTAGAACTCTTTAATGTGGTTAATTAGTTGTTCTTTTGATATACTTATGAGATTATAGAGATTGAAGTGTCGGCTCTATCGGGTGTTATTTTAAATTCAGTTTCTCCTCAATTTTACCCAAAATTTGCTTTTAATTTTAAATTGATACTTATAATCAATCAAGTCATGCACATAAATTATGACAAAAGTTAATGTTTTGTATCTTGATTACGGGTCAAAATTTTGCTTGATTCTATGGATAAATGGCATCTAGATGCCACTCGATGGCGAGATATTGACTTGATTATGTTTGAAATCATGCTTTATTTTGTGAGAAATTGCTAGAAATCCTACCATCCATATACCACTTATGGCTGAAGCCTTATGGGAAGTCCTCAACCACTTTTTTTCTAAAAGGCACAAAGTACTTGTACTTGAGTCGGACAACTTGAAATTAGTCAAGGCCATGAACAATTCAAAATAGTTGAGTTGGGAGACTCAACCGCTTGTCTCCAAGTGCAAGGATAGATTGAGGGCTTTCTCAAATGTTCAAATTGTGAATTGCATTAGAGAGACCAACCTTATTGCGGATTGGATAGTCAAAGCCCATAAGAAAGATTACTTATTTTCAAATTGGGTCTTGTCCTCTCCTCAAATTCTTTGGGAGCTTTTATATAATGATGCCCATTTAATGGGCCTCTCATCTTTGCTAAGCAAATGAAATATTTCCATTTCTGGCAAAAAAAAAAAGAAAAAAGATACCACTGATGGCGAGGTCATGCTACTGATCGCCTTCTATTTTCTCTTAGAACCCATAATCAAGTCAAACGCCTAACAAACAACAACGGTCGCCGCTTGAGGAGAGAGGGAAGCAGCGAGAAAGAACAACTTTGCTTTATCCATCGTCATGCTGGGAAGGAGCCGCCATTGTGGTGAGATTAGAGGCAGCGAGATAGAGTAACAAGAGAGAAATCGAAAGAGAATGAAAAGCTTATCATTGGGAGTAATCGGGGCATTGATGAGAAATAGGTCTTTACCCACAAATCACTTCCCAAGTCATACGTATGGACTTGGGATATTACAACTATGGAGGGAAGTCTCATACTGCAAGCTCTCTCAACAGTTAGACGAATAGATCTTGATGCATGATCAGTATTGAGTAGATAAGATCAAGATAAATACACAAATTGTAAGGAAACAATAACAACAACAACAACAATAATAATAATACAATGTAAAAGGGTACAAGATTGACAAATTGTCCTATCCCCGGAGAAGCATAGTTGGTACATGGCATAATCACTGATAAAATAAGCGAGGCTGAGATTAACATCTATAAAGGACCTCAAACATCTATAGAGGACCTCAAACACTGGCATTATCCTCAAGTTTGGCATACTGATCAGTGCTCTCGTTAAAGAGATCTGCGAGATCAATACAGTCGCTTGGAGAATATGGCATACAATAAAGTCCGTCACTAGGTTTGTCAACATGTTGACAATCATCATGAGACAAATATTGCTCTTCTCTCATTTGAGGCTGCTGATCAAGAATTGGCAAATTAGAATTCGACATCTCGTTCGGAAAGGGGAATTCAACAGTAACTCCAGGAGATGCCTGAGTGACAAAAAAGGAAAACCGAAGGAATAATCAGTACTCGAGCTTTAGTATGATTAGTTGCATCTCTAGATCACCTGTCTCTTTGTATCAATCAAAGCGACACTTGCTCACCCGTGCACTAATATCTTGTGTTTCTTCATTTTGGGAATCATTCAGATTACTAGGGCGGCTTAAATCAGTTGAAGTACTCGCTGTTGCTGACTTTGCTTTCTTACTTTTCTTGTTTATTATCTGACAGAGAACCCACGCTGCCTACAAGGACAATGATACCATTGATGAGTTTCAAAATTACATAACCGAAACAACATTGTTGCACGAAAGTACTTTTTGCACAAGATACATCAAGTGTAACTTATCAAAATTTAAGTAATTTTTGTTTCAAGAACAAATTGCTCCCTTTGTTGCTGCAGAAACACTCTACTTTTGGCATTATAACCTTCACTAGTCACTCGAACTGAAACACAAGGTCATGAATCTATCACTTAAAATGATCATCCGTAAGTTTCGTTTCTTGATCTTCCTCATGAAATTCTACAAATATTCTAGGAAAGGTTCCAACTCGGGGATTCTATTGTTCGAAGTTAAACTGGAATTGAAGGTAAATTGCGCTTAAATCATGGGACTGAGGGACGAAACAGAAAATTAAGAACTCAGAAAGCCAGAAACTTCAAGAAGCTGAATGAGGAACATATGTAGATAAATGATGCTGTCAATTTTACCTGCACTTGTAACGATGTTAGAGATGCTCAATTAGGGGAAGCAAAAGAAGAGAAGTCGAGTACCGGGTCCGAAATTTCGCTATCCGAAACATTCGAATTTAGGTGATATTCGTACATATGCAAGTTGGTCCTATGGGCATCTCTTTGTCGACCTTTGTGGTAAACCAAGCTCCTTCTAAGCCCTATCTGCTCACCGGTGTCGGGTGCTTGTATAACACGTTTGGCGCATGTCTCTTTCCAAAACCCGCCCTCGGTCTTCCTCTTCCTCTTATGACCACGGGGACAAAGGAAGAAACCCTCGTTTCCATCCAACGGGAGACTTGACAATTCTACAAGCAAAGATTGGTTCAATGTCAATCCACTAAGGTCTTATGGGTAACTACAAATTACCGTCAAACCATAAGAAAATAGAGAAATTGAGAACACTTAAGGACTAAATATAAGTTACCATTGTATCGTGCAAATAACTCTGAAGGCTCCAAGTTGTAGATGTCTAGCTCGGGAATTTCACAAACAGTTTCCTTTCCTTTGAGCTTTTTTGTCAAGTAATGACCGACAAGCTGGTCCTCCGTCGGTTTGAATCTGACTCCCACTGGCCATGCCCTCGCCGATTCTGCCATGCTATATGGTTGCTATCTCACGTTCACTTCTGCAATTGAAAAGAGAGGAAAATAGTAGAGAATGGGGCTATTGACATAAGCGAGGTATAGAATAAAAACAGAGGAAAGAGAGTTTACTCCTGACTTGACTTTGCGTGAGAGCGTTGGCTTTGCTTGAGAGCATGGTATCCCAAGCCCTTCCAAGTGGATCTTCTCAACCCTTGTTTGAGAAGGCAAACTACTTTTCTAGTGGATCCCACCTCAAGCTCAAGACCACGTCATTTTCTCTAAAAGTAGCTTCTTCAAAAATCCACAACGCGTATTTAATTTGGTTAATCGGACCCATTTGTTTGTTTTAGCCAATGGGAAGATATGACAGATAGCCACATGACCTTGAATATGCAGGAATAAGCATATGATGGTATGAAGTTCAACAGTGTTTCTTTAGTAAAGAAAACTCTAGAATTTTATGTGTGTTACCACGGTAATCATAATATGAAGTTGTGTGAAGTGTTTCCTCAGTCAAGAATATTCTAGAATTCCATGTAACATGCATAGTGGGAACAATGACGTTGAAAGTGAGAGAGATAAGATTCTCGCTAGTACAATACATGCAAAAGCACAACCAATTTCTCTTTATATATTATATGCATAAGCAAAACTTAGATGCACGTTCTTCTCAACCCTTGTTTGAGAAGGCAAACTACTTTTCCAGTGGATCCCACCTCAAGCTCAAGACCACGTCGTTTTCTCTAAAAGTAGCTTCTTCAAAAATCCACAGCACGTATTTAAATTGGTTAATTGGACCCACTTGTTTGTTTTAGCCAATTGGAAGATATGATAGATAGCCACATGACCTTGAATATGCAAGAATAAGCATAGGATGGTATAAAGTTCAACAATATTTCTTTAGTAAAGAAGACTCTAGAATTTCATGTGTGTTACCATGGTAATCATAATATGAAGCTGTGTGAAGTGTTTCCTTAGTCAAGAAGATTCTAGAATTCCATGTAACATGCATAGTGGGAACAATGACATTGAAAGTGAGAGAGATAAGATTCTCCCTAGTACAATACACACAAAAGCACAACTGATTTCTTTTTATATATTATATGCATAAGCAAAACTTAGATGCATGTTCTTGACAAACAAGTTTAGCTTCTCATCAGAATTTAGAACTTTTGCCTTTTTAAAACTTTTTTATAAAGTCGCCATCGGATGTGATATAACTTGTAAGTGCAAATGTTTAGTTACATAACTAATTCTGACACATGCCATCTTTATGGTCATCATGAATATAAAAGTTGGTTCATTATCAATGGATTCAATGATTTACCAATTCTACCCAACATTTGATTGCCAACCTTATATAAGTTAGTAGTTGTTGTATGAAGGAACGTATTAGTAACTTTTCCAATGAAAGTGGCTATGTTTGATATTGAGGTAATAAACTTTGGATATTATGTATATTTTCTTAAATCATAGTTGATTAGATTATGCCTGTAAACTTAGAAGAGGAATGATAAATGTCGAAATAAAGTTTGTGTATCCATATGTGTATCAATTTAAATTGTTAAAAAAATATATCTCGAGTTTAAGGTTGTGAAATGAAATCCTAATTAAATATAAATGTTTCCAAAGGTCCAAAAGTTCAAGTTATATTTCCGTGTTTAGAGGAATTTGATCATTCTGTGCCCAAAAAGTATGGAATTTTTTTTTTTTTTTTTTTGGGGCCCAAAATTCTTGTACTGAACTCCACCAATGGCAAGACCAAGACTTTATTACATAAATTTCAAACCTTTATGACGTGATTACACTTTTTTAGATATTTAGGATTTGATTGCTTTTTTTTTCTTTTGTGTACTTAGGACAATACAATTTTCACAGGAAGAAATTTAAACTGTGCACATGTCTTTGTGAGCATAATTCATTGTTTAAAAACATATTAGGAAATTTACATTAGTTAATTATTGATCTTTTCAGAAATCTTGTGATTTTTATAAATACATCTTCTCTCCCCCAAAATCATGTGAGGAATGTATATTGACGTTCTCTGAACTGGCAACACCTAAAAGTTCCATAGGGTATACATGTTGATACATAATTTTTAGAGTTAGTTTGTTTCACAGAATATGAATAATTTAAAATATATATATATATATATATATATACTTTTTAAAATGATCATTTATATCGCTTACAAAATTAAATGAATGAAAATATCTTTATTACCCACAAAAATATTTAAATATAAATTGTTGTTGATAATGAAAATATGTTTCATCAACTATCTATTTCAAGCAATATTTTTTAAAAGTATTTTTCGAATCATTCATTTTTCCCAATTTCCCAAAATAAACAAAGCCTTAACGGTAAATCATTGATTTTTGCTTTATAAAAAGCACAAACAAGTTTTCTAACTTGTGGAAACGCTGTTCGTTGTCATGACAGAAAAACAGTTGTTTTATTTATTTTTTCTCTCGCAGGCCATCATGATCTATGACTGCCGATGTTGTCTGTGGCTGACCGGTTTATTGCGCCCAGCTTGTAAATCCTCGATAACCTGTTCCGTGGTCACAGTCCATTTAGCATATTTAACCCGTTTCGAAACTCAAAGCCATTTAGGAAATTAATCTACTTAGTCATTAATTTTCAGAAATCCCAAGATTTCATCTTTTGTTCTATCGTTCTCTGCCCTCCAACTCAAGGTAGCCTGATTGAGCATGAGGGTTGATGTTGATGCCACTCACTCACGATGACCCCATCATCCAGCATATTCCAAAGTAATACAGAAAGTGAGTAGTGAAACCGGATTCAGTTCTGTTCTGTTCCCGTTCCATTTCCAAAGCGAAAGAAAATACATTAATCAAACTGATTACAATGTTGCAGACATTGCAGACCCACTATGCAACAGACGATACTTAAACAAGCACAAAGCACAAAGACTGAACCATATTCATCTCAATATATCATTAGTATAATATAAGACATGTTCATGGCTTACAGGAGATGAAAAGAAGGTACGATGGCATCCTGTGGTAAAAGAAGACAGAGCATCTAAGAACGTAGGACTGATTCTGGGGTTTTGCAAACGGGGTTTTCATTTATCAATGTTTGGGCTAAGAATCCTGTGATTTATATACGCTTTTTTATACAATCTTCAGAGGAGATGAGTACTGATTAGCATATTGTAGGCAATCATCATTTGAGAATATGCCATTATCTGCTCATACTGACCGTATTGTACATATATCGTAATTCAGATCGAAAATTGATTGTGCATAAAAAGAAGAGGAAATTTGAAATGAGGAACATGCCTTCTTGACAAGAAAAAAAAGGTCAGAAAGTTCATTGTGCTCCACAATAAGCAAATGAAAACTAGGTGGCATATGGCTTTACAAGCATCTCCAGCTACATAGATAGCCTTGTCGACATATCTTCAAATTTTGATTAGAGATACATGGATAGCCTTTTTTGAGATATCTTGACATTCTCAAAACTGCTTTGGTTGAGGTATCACATAAGCAAGGATGAGATTAACATTTACAGAAGTCTTCAAACACTGGCAATATCACTCTAGTTTGGCATACTAATCAGTGCTCTCATCAAAGTTAAAGAGATCCGCGAGATCGATACAATCACTTGGAGAATATGGCATGAAACAATGTCCATTGCCAGGTTCGTCATCGTGCTCATGATTATCATGAGACAAATGCTGCTCTTCAGTTGTATGAGGCTGCTGATCGGGAGTAGGCAAATTCCGGTCCGATAAATTAAAATTCGACATCTCGTTTAGTGGGAGTTCAACAGTAACTCCAGCAGATGACTGAGTGACAAAAAAGCAAAAAAGAAGAAGGAACAATCAGTACTCGAGCTTTAGTGTAGTTAGTTGTATCTCTAGATCACATGTTCCTTCGTATCAATCTAAAGCAACATTTTCCCACCTGTTCACTCATATCTTGTGTTTCTTCAATTTGGGAATCATTCAGATTGCTAGGGCCGCTTAAATCGGTTGACGTACTCGGTGTTTCTGGCTTTGCTTTCTCTTTTTTCCTGTTTATTATGTGACAGAGAACCAATGCCGTCTGCAAAGACAGAATGAACCAGGGATGAGCTTCAGAGTTGCATAACCGAAACTGTTGTACGAAAGTACTTTTTGCACAAGATAAATCACGCGTCACTTATCAAAATTGAAGTAATTATGTTTTCATGAACAAATTGCCCCCGTTTTTTTTTAGCAGAAATCAGTTTTGACAGTATAACCTTCACTAGTCACTACAACTAAAACACCAGTCACGAATCTCTCTTAAAATGATTCTCTGTAAGTTTGATTTCTCGATCTTCCTCATGAAATTCTACAAAATACTGTGGTAAAGGTTCTGGCTCATGGATACTAGTGTTCGAAATTCAACTGGAAATGAAGGTAAATCACGCTTAAATAATCATGGGACAGAGGAAGGAAATAGAAAATAATGAACTCAGAAAGCTAGAAACTTCAAGACGCTGAATGAGGAACATGTGCAGAGAAATGATGATGTCAATTTTACCTGCACTTGTAACCATGTTAGAGATGCTCAATTAGGGGAAGCAAAAGAAGAGAAGTCGAGTACCGGGTCCAATATTTCACTATCTGAAACATTCGAATTTAGGTTATATATGTGCATGCCCAAGTTGGTCCTATGGGCATTTCTTTGTCGACCTTTGTGGTAAACCAAGCTCCTCCTGAGCCCTATCTCTTCAGCGCTGTCCGGTGCTTTTATAACACGTTTGGTACTTGTCTCTTTCCAAAATCCACACGGGGTCTTCCGCTTACGACCACGGGGACAAAAGAAGAAACACTCGCTTCCATCCGATGGTATACTCGACAATTCTATAACCAAAGATTGGTTAAATGTCAATTCACAAAGGTCTCATAGGTAACGCTCAATTACCATCAAACAATAAGAAAAAAGAGAAATAAAGAACACTAAGGACTAAATGTAAGTTACCATTGTATCGTGCAAATAACTCCGGAGGCTCCCAGTTGTAGATGTGTAGCTCGGGAATTACACATGTAGTTTCCATTTCTCCTCTGAGCTTCTTTGTCAAGTGATGACCACAAGCTCATCCTCCGTCGGTTTGAATCTGAGTCCCACCGGCCATGCCTCCATCGATTCTGCCATGCTATATACTTGCTATCTCACATTCACTTCCGCAACGGAAAAAAGAGGAGAAGAATAGACAATGGGGCTGTTGAGATGAGAAGAGGAAGAGAGTGCAAAGAGAGGAAACAGAGGTTACTCTTGGCTTGGCTTTGCTTTGGGAGTGCTGACTGCAAACCAGGCAAGTCAATTTATAATGACAAAACGACAGGTAATTTTTTCGACCCTTGTTTGAGAAGGCAAACTAGTGTTCGAGAGGATCCCACCTCAAGCTCAACACGATGACATTGTCATTACAAGCAGCTTCTTCGAAGTCCACAACGCGTATTTAACTGGGTTAATAGGACCCATCTGCTTGTTTTAGCGAATGGGAAGATATGACGGACAGCTTCTTGACCTGGTATATGCAGGAAAAAGCACACGATTGTACGAAGTTGAGTAGTGTTTCTTCAGTGAAGAAGACTCTAGAATTTCATGCAGACCATGATGTGAAGTTGTCTCTAGTGTTTCCTCAGAGAGGATGATTCTAGAATTCCCAGCGACAATGATAGTTTGAGCAGCGACATTGAGAGTGGAAGAGATCAAAGAAAAGATTCTCCTTAGCACGATTCCAAAGCACTATCGTTTCTCTTTATATATTATACGCATATTGATCTACAACAGGATTGAGAACTTCGAGAAAGTATTCAGTGATGACTTACCACCACATCGTAGGCTGATGTGGTATGCTTTTTTTGTTGAAAGCCAATCAGAAGTTGCCACCTATTGATGAGATGGACATAAATTAAAAAATTAAAAAACTCGCTCCCATTTTTCTTCTACTCCGTTCACCGCGCTCCGCCGGTGGCCTTGGACCTCAGATTTCCAGATTTTCCCGAGCGCCGACAACTCTGCCGGTGGCCTTAGCCGAGCCACTCCGTCTGTTGTCGAGTTGGCTTGCTGCCGCACCGCCCACGAGCACGCATCGTCGCGGCGGCTCATCCATGGCTAGATCTAGAGCCATGAGCACGTGAAGCAAGAGCAACACGAGCAATACGAGGTGGAGGAAATCCGGGTTCATCTTCTCTCTACTGTATAGGTTGATTGTTGCAGCAGTACGATGCGGAGGTAGCTGGACGGTGAGAAGGATCGCAGGGCAGCGTCGTTTGGGGGGCTTCAGATCTGGAAATCTGGGGGTTGCAGCAAGGTACCATTTTTATTTATTTATTTATTTATTTATAGTGTTTTTTTTTTATGCCCAGCGTAGAGCTGGTAGCCGGCAGGTAAACCCTGAGGCGACGCTAGCGGATAATTCACCACCCCGACGTCATAAGATCCCATGCGTCCTGCGGAATTTGAACCCCTCTGTCCTTGGTAGACTTCATGGGAGTTCTTATCCAGCTAGGCCACCGCAGGCGGTGGTATTTATTTATAGTGTTGATACCATAAAAATTTCAAACTTATATACTTATAGCTAGGCCTCTGGAGATACTTTCTCCACAAGTGTCAGAACTACTCCAGTTACTGTCCAGTTCTTCCCCCAGTGCTCCATAAAAGCAAAAATCTTTGGATCAAACCTTCCCAATAAAGATTTGCTAATCGGGTGGGACATCATGACCCAAATCTCTCAACTTCGCATCATTCCTGGAAAGGGTCTTAGATACAGAAATCAATTCTCTGAGTTTGTTGATATTCAGAGACTTTTTTCCATCCAAATGAGTTTGTTAGATCCAATCATGCAGAAGCTGTTAGAATCTTGTTCGGAATCCCACTCAGATTTCGCTAAAAAATGTTCTCATCCTTTATGGGAAAATCCAGAATTCTTTGTTCGCCTCCCCTAAAAAAAAAAAAAATGAAGACATCAACCCAACAAAGGCGAGTCATGCGGGAATGAAGCCAGAACACTTGGCTTTAGCTCAAAGAGAATGCTCAGAGTTATTGCAACAAGGCCTTATTGAAGTTTCTGATTCTCAATGGGCTTGTGAAGCCTTTTATGTCAATAAGCGCGCCGAGCAGAACAGAGGAAAAATGAGACTGGTAATTAACTACCAACCTCTTAATCTTTTTCTCCAAGACGATAAGTTCCCTTTACCATCCAGAGATTCTCTCTTTAGTGGTTTAACCAAGGCCCATATCTATTCCAAATTCGACCTCAAAGCCGGATTTTGGCAATTGGGTATTCATCCTGAAGACAGAACCAAAACAGGATTCTGTATCCCAAACCAGCACTTCCAGTGGAAAGTTCTTCCTTTTGGCTTAAAGGTTGCCCCATCCCTTTTCCAAAAGGCCATGTGTCGCATTTTCCAACCCATTTTGTCAACCGCAAAGCAGTGTATATCGACGATATTCTCGCTCTACAGCACCCGATGAATGAGCCACCGCCAACTCCTTGAGAAATTTTAAATCGTGAAAAAGCATGGCATTATGCTTTCTCAAAGGAAAATGAATATTGCCCAGACAGAAATTGAATTTCTTGGTATGCACCTCAACAAAGGTACATACTATCCAGGGCCACACATTGCTCAAGAACTACTGAAGTTTCCTAAAGATAACTTCACGACAAAGCAAGTTCAGCAATTTCTTGGGATAATTAATTATCTCAGGGTTTTTGTCCCAAACATTGCAAAGCTTCTGATTCCTTTACAATCCATGCTGAAAAAGAACTCCCCACCCTGGGGAAAAATCCAGACTAAAGCTGTTGCTGAGCTTAAGGAGATTATGCAGAATCTCCCACCATTACAAATACCATCAACAGGTAAAAGAATTCTTCAAACTGATGCCAGTGACGAATACTAGGCAGCCGTCCTATTCGAAGAAATTGATGGTAAGAAACACGTTTGTGCCTACAAGAGTGGAAAGTACTCCCAGGCTGAAATGCATTACCATTCCACTTTTAAAGAAATCCTAGCAGTCAAAAATGGAATTAAAAGGTTTGAATTTCATCTTATCGGCCATCACTTTCTGGTCGAACTAGACATGGCATCTTTCCCTCAGATGACCAAGTTTAAACAAAAACAGATTCCAAACCATCAACTGCTTCGATGGGCTGAATGGTTTTCAAAATACTCTTTTGAAACCAAACATATTCCTGGGAAAAAGAATGTCCTTGCTGACTTTTTGTCAAGACCCAAAGCACCAGCTGAAATCAACATGTACATCAAAAGACCTGCTTTCCATATGCTTCACCATGGAGTCAAATACAAGATTGAGAAGATCAAAGATTTGCCAAGACAGGCATATCCCCAGGAGATCCTTCAGCAAATCCAGAATGACGGTCTTACTGAGAACATGGAGAACCTTATGTGGCAATGCCACACAGAACTTTTCAGATTCAATGGAGGTTCGATCCTTTATCATTTCGGGTTAAATTTGAATTATCCTTTTATTCATCCTCTTATCCGGGAAGGAAGATGATTTCCCGATCGCTAAACGCTATTATGGTACTTAACCAATAAGTACTTGATAGCCATTGAAATTCCCACCAGAAGATTCATTGCCAATCTCACCAGGATATTCATGCTCGGGAGAAACGTCAAAAAGGAATGTGATAGAAATCTTTTAGATTTTCTAAACTGGTTCTATCATCCTACATGTTGGAAACAGGACTTAGAAAGAGAACTGAGAACTATGACACCGAATCCTGAAGTCCACACCATCCTGTTTTTTAGACGTCCATGGAACTTTTTTAGAAATAATGGCGGTATTCTCGATGCACCACTTGAAATAGGAACCACAGCCTATAAACCTCACTCGAACAACCGAGAAGCCAGGATTCACAAATCTTATCCAAGATCCGTTAGATCCGTGAACATGAATACCGAGAACTCCGAGAGAATTCTATGCCAAGAAAACAAGACCATTCCCAGATATTTGGAATAATGTACCCACTATGTGGGATCATTATGACCTAGCACCTGGAGCTAAGGAAGCACTCAGGCAATACAGACAAGCTGCATCGTCCCAAGAGCATGAGATGACAAGTGAAGATGACATTGTCCAGTCCACTCAAGACCCCTATGCACGCTTTGGAGGTCCTTTGTCCCAGAATCCCTACGAACAGGGATCTTCGTCCTCATTCCAAAACATGGACACATCCTTCTATGCACAGCCATCCAATTGGCCTCAGCCAAGCATGCCAACCATCCCTGCCAACACTACAAGTGAAAATACTAACTGGGCAGAAGAAGAAGCATCCCATTGGGCTCATGAAGCATCCTCATCTCAAAGGCTGAATCAGATTCTTTCACCTCAAGATCTTGAAGCTCTCCAGCAGAAATATGAAGCACATCTCCTAGAAGACAGCTCGGATGACGATTCAGTATGTAGCTACAATGCACGTGACGGACGAGATCGTTGAAGTCCGTACATTTTCACTGTAGCAAAGTACTGTTCACTTTTACTGTAGCACTAGGCTAGGGAATGTATTGTTCACAGTACAGTTACTGTTCATAGTGTGCGAATAATTCCCTTCTCGGAATCTTCCGGTGCCTTTGTTTGTATCCGGACCCGTAAGTTGGTCCCTGTGTGTCCTTATCTCCCTTTATTTGCCTATATAAGGCATTGTTGTTGTATCATTTTGGGCAGAGTCCCCTGAAGTAAAGAGTGTGCTTTGTGAAAAACCTCTATGGCTTTCTAAATCTCTCTTCTTCTCCAGCCTGGTAGGATCCTCCGAGAAATGCAGCTTGGGTAGATTAGAAACGTTTCCATCCCGGCATCCTCCGAGTGTCTCTAGGCTCGGATTAAAGGGCCGAGTGGTTTTCTCGCTAAAAGGCTGTCCCTGAAGGGCTTGAACGGGAGTTGTTCGCCCAATATGGGATGCATACCTGCAGGAAATTTACTCTCCTTCCCTGATCCTAAGTCTAGGTCCATTCATGGTATCAGAGCTATGGTTTCGTTTTTAGTATTATCCATTCCATGCGCTTGACAGGTGAATCCAGTGCTGGGAAGATCCTCACACACCATGACAGATCCAGAAATTCTCGAAGCACCAATTTCTCTTGCTCCTTCTCCTTCATCCTCAGCTCTCTCAGAATTTCGTGTTTCAAATGCTTCTAAGATAGATTATCTCTATGAAGTCTCTCTTAGTGATGAAACCAAGATCTCAGAAACTCAGCTTCCTCTTATGAACCCCTATTCAGCTTTTGCTAAACCCACCTCCTCATTCTCACCTATCTGCTCCATTCGTCAACTTATTCACCAAACCCCGAAGCAAGTAAAGGAGTACGTTCAGTCCTCCAAGTTCGACCAGCATCCAATTCCAGCTACTGAGAAAGAGTACTTTGTGACTCTCCAGATCCCTCCAGAATTTCCCAGACAATGGGTACAACAGGGATATTCTCATGTTCACTATGGGGCTGTTCGTCTTGCCCTCACCTTCCATGGTCGTAAAGGTTTGCCAGTAGTGGCAAGAATCGCGTTGTTGGATACTAGGTTTTTACAATACCAGCATGCTTGCATTGGTACTGTTCAAACCACTCTGAATGCCGGAATAGTCTTTGTGACACTATATCCAAACTTCAACATCGCTCTTTCAGACCCCCAACTTCTCTCTTTTCTGAAAGTTCAAGTACAGCTCACTGGAGCCCCCCAAACGGCCGAATCTGTAGCTGCAACCTTGCATTACTAGATGGTTTATCGAGTGCAGAACCATGCTCTCGACCTGAACTTCAATAATGGTAATGAAGATGCGTTGTTCATCTCCATGCAGAATGATCAGGCATCCTGCATCCATGTCCCCCGACAGATCCCAAAGGATACGTTGGCCAAGCTCCTTCCAGAGACTTGGATTACCAACTATGAAAAGCTACACCAGCATAACAAGCCGTTCCAGTCCACAGACTCAGAATTCGTACGGAAAAAGGATGGAACTGTTTCCATCAAATTTGGTAAGGAAAAGGAAGAAGGTCCTTCTATTTTCCAGACCATCCTCATGATCGAACCATGCGTTCCAGAATCCATTGCCGAACCAGATCCAAAAAAGCATGTTCGACACTTCGACAGTAATGGACATCCTGTTCATTACTATAAAGACAATCATGGTCACTGTTTTTGGGATCCTTTTTGCCAGTGTTCCTACTGCATAAATTCTCCCGATGAGGTAAATCCTCATGCAAGATCTCCTCCACGACGGAAAAAGTCAAAGGATAAAATGTATCAAAGGTACTTAGACGGAGACCCCTCCGTAGATGCTCTTGGTGAGTGTGATATATACCAGTTCATGGTGTCTTATGCACCACCTCCACCACCAAAATCGCCCCCACCTTCTCCTCCTCAGAAAAAGCAAACTCTCTCTCCATTTTATAAGCCAATCCTCAAATGGGCTAAGAAACACTCTTACCCCCTCGAAGTTCCAGTAGAAACACCACCTACTTCTTCTATTGCCATGTTCCAAGATACTGACTTTCCTCCTCTTGTCAAGGAAAGTTCTAAACTCTCGTTCCCTACTACAGAAGAGTTTATTGATCCACATGGCAGGTACCGCCATGTTCCTAAAATACCTACCCCCACTGATGTAGACGAACATGGAAGACAGAAAAAAACCCCTGCTGCTGAAGCCGTTCTAAACTGGCAATCAGAAACTCTGTTAGCACAGAACAATGCCTTCAAGGCTATTGACTCCAAGATTGGAAATGTGCAGCAAGATCTCCAAAGATACGATGAGGGTACTAAGAAGATACTTTCTGAATTCCAGAAAAGGCTTCAAGCCTTGGAATCGGACAACATCTTGGGTACCATTATCTTGAAAGTCCAAAGCCAGAAATAGACAAACTCAAGAAGCAGATTCAACTTCTTGAAGAAGGAAGGTTCAGACCTTTCGATCCATTGGCACCGCCTGTTCGAACTGGGTGTGTATCCCCAGCACCACAAGTATCTGTTTTTGCCAATATCCCAGAAGATCCTTCCAGAAGAGACTCAGATATACGAAGTCGTCTCAAAGCCTTGAAAAAGGAAAAAGGAAAAGAGAAGACACCACCTACAAAATCAAGCTCAATTGTTATAAGAGAAAGGCCAGACCAGATGATGTTATCAAATCCATTAGAATCCTTTTTGAAGGATTTGGGTAAGCAAGAAATTGATCCTATTACCCAACAGCCTGAGCCTGATCCTGCTATCCCGAAAAACCAGATTCTGTTCACTGAACAAACATCTGATACTACTTCAGATTCAGTATCTCTTTCTTCTTCTTCATCCTTTTCAGACCAAATAGTTGATTCTCCCCTTACCATTCCACCAACTTCCCAAATATTCATGGCTGACACTCCTTCAGACTACGACATGCAATCAAACTATTCTGATCCAGAATTTGGACAGACAAGTAATCCCACTAGAAACAATTCTGCCAAGCATGTGTCTATGGCATCAAAACAATTCTTCTCCATTGACGATATTCCTTATCCAAAATGGCCAGAAAGACTTGAAGAGTTTCATACTTGGTTGAGTACACAATTCATCACCAACCATGACATGAATGATGTCCTTTACAATTTTGTTACAAGGTTCACAGGGAGCCTTAAATTTTGGTGGCAAGGACTCACAGAACAAGACCAGCTTACGTTTCTGTTGTCACCAAATTTCAGCCATGCCTTGACTTACTTATATCATACTTTTGTGCGAACTCCCGGAGATCTCAAAGAGCTAAAAAGAAGAGAATTCTTCGAAAGAAGATGCTGCTCCCTTCAAAAAAAGCATCTTGATAAGCATTATCGACTAATGCTTCAGCTCTTCTACCAAATTGGCGCAGATCCAAATTTAAAGCATGTCTTCATCACTTCTATTCCTAAATAGCTGAACCAAATGGTTGAAAGATCTTTCTTTGGAAAGCAAAGAAGGATACAAGACATTCCCATGGGAGAAATCCAGCAAGAAGTCCATTTGTGCATTGAAGAATTATGCTTAAAGCGTCGAATGGTCCAAACATACATCACAGATAACAAGCGTCTTGAATCAGCCTGTTCCCACCAGAAGTTAAAAATCAAATGCTCCAGACAGGATTGTGATGGTACTTGTGGCCATTATTCCCGGAAGAAAAAGCACTACAAGAAGTACTCAGTTAAAAAATCCAAACATGGCTCCAAGCATTTCCGGAAAAAGAAGAAGTGGCGGTACCTACGCAAAAGAAAGGACCACACAGGCCATAAGAAATCAAGCCGTTGCTACATTTGCAACAAGAAAGGACACTTTGCCAAGAATTGTCCTCAGGCAAAAAAAGGTCAGAATCATCTGATCGAATGTGAAACAGGTATGTCCCTTGAAAATGATGACATTGAATCCTTATTCTCTGCTGACGAAGAACCAACAGAACAGACTCTTTGTGTTATCCCCTTCTACCAAACTGCCGAGGAAACCGAGTCTGACGAGTCAGAATCTGAAGACATTTTTCACATATCTCCCACATCCTCAGAACCAAATCCTGACATATTCTCAAGTCAAACTCAGAGTCCCCTGAAGTAAAGAGTGTGCTTTGTGAAAAACCTCTATGGCTTTCTAAATCTCTCTTCTTCTCCAGCCTGGTAGGATCCTCCGAGAAATGCAGCTTGGGTAGATTAGAAACGTTTCCATCCTGGCATCCTCTGAGTGTCTCTAGGCTCTGGATTAAAGGGCTGTGTGGTTTTCTGCTAAAAGGCTGTCCCGAAGGGCTTGAACGGGAGTTGTTCGCCCAATGTGGGATGCATACCTGCAGGAAATTTACTCTCCTACCACAAAAAACCCTAAATTTGTATATTTATAACAAATTTATCCAAAACTAATTTGGTCAAAGGCAAAAAATCCTCAAACTGACATACTTGTGACAAATATACTCTCCATTAAATTTGATTAATACAACAAAAATGGTATAGTTATGACAAACAGAGAATAAAATTACAAATTGGTATACCGGTTAACTGTCATGTGTTATTAAATTTAGCAATTTGATAGTAAAATTTAACATAAACTAACATAAGGTAAATTTGTCATATACGTACCAGTTTAAAAATTTTCAGGATATTAAATTTTTTTTTTATTTTTTTATATTTGTCCAAGTCATCCACATGTGTCAAGTTGTGATTGGATTTCGCTAAAATATACATACCATGTTAGCCTATAATATGACAATAAGTGACCACTGAATACTTCCTTATAAAGTTAGGGGGAAAACAAATTGAAGGGCAGAGTTGTATATTGTAGTAAAACTTAGATGCATGTTCTTCTTGACTAAAAATTTTAGATTCTTATGAATATTTAGAAACTTTATCATTGTAAAATTGTCCTATATAGCAAATGTTTAGCTCCGTAAGTAATTCTTAGGTACAACTTACATATGGACAGTTGAGAACCAAGTATAGGCATTAGAGTATCTAGTCCGACCGCCATGTACCTTGACTTAGGCTTTGGGGATTGGGGCACAATCACCTAGTCCCTTGCCCAACCTTGATGGACTCAAGTGCGGGCACCGGATCTTGGGCTTGGACCCTAGCTCGAGTTCCTAGGCATTAGGCACAAGCACCAAGGCTTCATGATTGGCCTCAATTGACCTAGGCACGAGTTTTGAGGCCCCAAGCATAAGCATTGGGGTCTTAGGCTCTGCCCTGATGAACCTAAGTGAGGGCTTAGGATCTAGCCACGAGCATTAGGTCACAACCCAGCCTTGATGGACTTGAGTTCGAATGCTGGAGATCTAGTCATTGAGGCGGGGGACCTAGGAATTAGCATTGGGATTTTGGTGCCTAAGCATAGAGTTTTGAAACAAGCATTACTATCTAGTTATATTCTAAAATATAAATTTTAGTTTTTTAAATAAAAAATAATTTTCTTGAATTTAAGCATAGGTTTTCCATTGACTAGGAAAACATTTTTTGTTGACCCATTTTTCTAAGTGAACCAAATGCCATAAGATGGGGAAAATGTAATAATCAGTACTCGAGCTTTAGTATGGTTAGTTGCATCTCTAGATCACATATCTCTTTGTATCAATCAAAGCAACACTTGCTCACCTGTGCACTAATATCTTGTGTTTCTTCATTTTGGGAATCATTCAGATTACTAGGGTGGCTTAAATCAGTTGAATTACTCGCTGTTGCTGACTTTGCTTTCTTACTTTTCTTGTTTATTATGTGACAGAGAACCCACGCTGCCTACAAGGACAATGATACCAGGGATGAGTTTCAAAATTACATAACCGAAACTCCATTGTTGCACGAAAGTACTTTTTGCACAAGATACATCAAGCGTAACTTTTCAAATTTAAGTAATTTTTGTTTCAAGAACAAATTGCCCCCTTTGTTGCTGCAGAAACACTCTACTTTTGGCATTGTAACCTTCACTAGTCACTCGAACTGAAACACAAGATCATGAATCTATCACTTAAAATGATCATCCGTAAGTTTCGTTTCTTGATCTTCCTCATGAAATTCTACAAATATTCTAGGAAAGGTTCCAACTCGGGGATACTATTCTTCGAAGTTAAACTGGAATTGAAGGTAAATTGCGCTTAAATTATGGGACCGAGGGACGAAACAGAAAATTAAGAACTCAGAAAGCCAGAAACTTCAAGAAGCTGAATGAGGAACATATGTAGATAAATGATGCTATCAATTTTACCTGCACTTGTAACGATGTTAGAGATGCTCAATTAGGGGAAGCAAAAGAAGAGAAGTCGAGTACCGGGTCCGAAATTTCACTATCCGAAACATTCGAATTTAGGTGATATTCGTACATATGCAAGTTGGTCCTATGGGCATCTCTTTGTCGACCTTTGTGGTAAACCAAGCTCCTTCGAAGCCCTATCTGCTCACCGGTGTCGGGTGCTTGTATAACACGTTTGGCGCATGTCTCTTTCCAAAACCCGCCCTCGGTCTTCCTCTTCCTCTTATGACCACGGGGACAAAGGAAGAAACCCTCGTTTCCATCCAACGGGAGACTTGACAATTCTACAAGCAAAGATTGGTTCAATGTTAATCCAGTAAGGTCTTATGGCTAACTACAAATTACCGTCAAACCATAAGAAAATTGAGAAATTGAGAACACTTAAGGACTAAATATAAGTTACCATTGTATCGTGCAAATAACTCTGAAGGCTCCAAGTTGTAGATGTCTAGCTCGGGAATTTCACAAACAGTTTCCTTTCCTTTGAGCTTTTTTGTCAAGTAATGACCGACAAGCTGGTCCTCCGTCGGTTTGAATCTGACTCCCACCGGCCATGCCCTCGCCGATTCTGCCATGCTATATGGTTGCTATCTCACGTTCACTTCTGCAATTGAAAAAAGAGGAAAACAGTAGAGAATGGGGCTATTGAGATAAGCGAGGCATCGAATAAAAACAGAGGAAAGAGATTTTACTCCTGACTTGACTTTGCCTGAGAGCGTTGTCTCCCAAGCCCTTCCAAGTGGGTCAATTTATAAGCACAAAAAACAAGAAATTTTCTCAACCCTTGTTTGAGAAGGCAAACTACTTTTCCAGTGGATCCCACCTCAAGCTCAACACGACGACGTTTTCTCTAAAAGTAGCTTCTTCAAAAGTCCACAACGCGCATTTAACTTCGTTAATCGGACCCATTTGGTTGTTTTAGCCAATGGGAAGATATGACAGATAGCTACATGACCTTGAACATGCAGGAATAAGCATATGATGGTATGAAGTTCAACAGTGTTTCTTTAGTGAAGAAGACTCTAGAATTTCATATGTGTTATTATCGTAATCATAATATGAAGTTATGTGAAGTGTTTCCTCAATCAAGAAGATTCTAGAATTCCATGTAACACGCATAGTGGGAACAATGACATTGAAAGTGAAAGAGATAAGATTCTTGTTAGTACAATACACGCAAAAGCACAACTGATTTCTCTTTATATATTATATGCATAAGCAAAACTTAGATGCATGTTCTTGACGAACAAGTTTAGCTTCTCATCATAATTTAGAATTTTTGTCATTTTAAAACTTTTTTATAAAGTTGCCATCGGATGTGATATAAGTGCAAATGTTTAATTACATAACTAATTCTCATGGACACATGGACACATGCCATCTTTCCAATCATCATGAATATAAAATTTTGTTCATTATCAATGGATTCAATGATTTACCAATTCTACCCAACATTTGATTGCCAACCTTATATAAGTTAGTAGTTGTTGTATGATGGAACGTATTAGTAACTTTCCAATTAAAGTGGCTAAGTTTGATATTGAGGTAATAAACTTTGGATATTATTATATTTTCTTAAATCATAGTTGATTAGATTATGCCTGTAAACTTAGAAGAGGAATGATAAATGTTGAAACAAAGTTAGTGTATCCATATGTGTATCATTTTAAATTGTTAAAAAATACATGTCGAGTTTAAATTTGTGAAAAACCTAATTAAATATAAATGTTTCCAAAAGTCCAAAAGTTCAAGTTATATTTCCGTGTTTGGAGGAATTCTATCATTCTGCGCCCAAAAAGTATGGATTTTTTTTTTTTTTTTTTTGGGCCCAAAATTCTTGTACTGAACTCCACCAATGGCAAGACCAACACTTTATTACATAAATTTCAAACATTTATGACTTCATTACACTGTTTTAGATATTTAAGACTTGATTTTTTTTTTCTGTACTTAGGATAATTCACAAGAAGAAATTTAAACTGTGCACATGTCTTTGCGAGCATAATTCATTGTTTAAAAACATATTAGGAAATTTACATTAGTTAATTATTGAGCTTTCCAGAAATCTTGTGATTTTTATAAATACATCTTCTCTCCCCCAAAATCATGCGAGGAATGTATATTGACTTTCTCTGAACTGGCAACACCTAAAAGTTCCATAAGGTATAAATGTTGACACATAATTTTTAGAGTAAGTTTGTTTCACAAAAAATGAATAATTTAGAGAATATTTTTCTAAAAATGATCATTTGTGTCGCTTACGAAATTAAATGAATGAAAATATTTTCATTACCCACAAAAATATTTATATTTAAATTGTTGTCGATAATGAAAATATCTTTCATCGACTATTTATTTCAAGCAATTATTTTTTTGAAAATATTTTCCAAATCATTCATTTTTTCCAAAACAAACAAAGTCTTAACGGTAAATTATTGATTTTTGCTTTATAAAAAGCACAAACAAGTTTTCTAACTTGTGGAAACGCTGTTCATGGTCATGACAGAAAAACAGTTGTTTTATTTATTTATATTTCTCTGGCATGCCATGATCTATGACTGCCGATGTTGTTTGTGGCTGACCAGTTTATTGTGCCCAGCTTGTAAATCCTCGATAACCTGTTCCGTGGTCACAGTCTATTTAGCCTATTTAACCCGTTTTGAAACTCAAAGCCATTTAGGAAATTAATCTAGTTAGTCATTAATTTTCAGAAATCCCAAGATTTCATCTTCTGTTCTATCGTTCTCTGTCCTCCAACTCAAGGTAGCCTGATTGAACAGGAGGGTTGATGTTGATGCCACTCACACTCACGATGACCCCATCATCCAGCATACTCCAAAGTAATACAGAAAGTGAGTAGTTGAACCGTATTCAGTTCAGTTCTGTTCCCGTTCCATTTCCAAAGCGAAAGAAAATACATTAATCAAACTGATTACAATGTTACAGACGTTGCAGACCCACTATGCAACAGACAATACTTAAACAAGTACGAAGCACAAAGACTGAACCATATTCATCTCAATATATCATTAGTATAATATAAGACATGTTCATGGCTTTCAGGAGATGAAAAGAAGGTACGATGGCATCCTGCGGTAAAAGAAAACAGAGCATCTAATAACGTAAGACTGATTCTACGGTTTTGCAAAAGGGGTTTTCATTTATCAATGTTTGGGCTCAGAACCCTGTGATTTATACACGCTTTTTTATACAATCTTCGGAGGAGATGAGTACTGATTAGCATATTGTAGGCGATCATCAGTTGAGAATATGCCATTATCTGCTCATACTGACTGTATTGTCCATATGTCGTAATTCAGATAAAAAATCAACTGTGGATAAAAAGAAGAGGAAATTTGAAATGAGGAACATGCCTTCTTAACAAGAAAAAAAAACGTTTCCTTGATCCTTTCAGAAAGTTCATTGTGCTCTACAATAAGCGAATGAAAACTAGGTTGCATATGGCTTTATAGATTGCTTGTTGACAAATGTTCAAATTTTGATTAGAGATACATGGATAGCCTCTTTTGAGATATCTTGACATTCTCAAAACTGCTTTGGTTGAGGTGTCACATATGTTGATGAAGAAGATTATCAGCCTTCTCATCTTGTACTCCTTTCAAGAGGCCAAGAACAAATTTTCTGTTCAGAATTTAAGAACCCAACATCAGTTAATATGAGAGTAGCAAAAGGCAGCAACAATCAAATCCTTACAGAACTCAGATGCCCACTGATGTATATCTATGAACAGAGGGTCAACAGAATGCAACATGGGATTATCACAAATTCATTTTCTAAACCTCGGCCAGTTACACAGCCTAGAGGGCCTAGCAATCAAGTTCTTCAGCTGTCGCTATTGTTACCCACGAATAAAAATTCTCATAAACACCAATTATTGACAACCAATGTTTTGTCTACCCAGTAAGGCTCAGGTTGTGAAAAATCAAGGAAAGCACTTTCGCTCATTGGGATCTGAACGATTCAATTATGGTTAAACAGTAAGTACTGGAAATGACACCAAAAACCTATATACAGCAATCTAAAATGCCTCTGGGATGTCATTGGTGAGCAAAGATGTGCTCTACCTGTGGAAGAACGGAATTGAGAATGAAGAAGAAGAAGAAAATGATTACCTGGCCTCTCGAAGCATTCTACTAGGGAACGGGTTTAGGTGATATTCGTGCATGACCCATGCCCGTGTGTTCCTAGCCAACACCGGGACTGATTGGGGCACCGATTCACGGCCCGTTCTTTCAACTTCAAGTAATGATTGACGAGTACTTCTACAGAGGGCTTCGACCCTGAACCCCGTCGGCAAAGACTCCACAGCTTTGTTGAAAGGTTTTCCATCTCGCGTTTTCTGCACCAGAAACACAACGGAGATGAAGTTTCTGGACTTCGTTTGGAGATGAAGTTGGATACACACTTACATGAGAAGGGATGGAAATATATAACAGCACTCACACGGAATTTGAGTCCTCCCTGTTTCATCTGACCCTTTGGTGGATTCCACCTACTTTTTCCTTTGCTGTCCTTATCTTCTTCTCTTTTTTTTCTTTTTTAACTTCAACGTGATTCTCAAGTGCTCCCAACTTCATCCGGAAGTTGAGCTGATGGAGACCCAATTGTTGGTCCCTACCAGGATGCTTGTAGTCCATATATTCGCTTTCTTTATTTGGGTCTTTTTCTTTCTTTTTGTTATGTTTCCGTTGTTTTCTCTTTCCTCTTTCTTTGACATTTCCCAATCCTTTCAGTGGGCATAACATTCCAGTGACCGTTGATGTGAGTGCCACCCAAGCAAGGGGATTTTCTTTCTTTTCTTTTTTTTAAAAAAAAAGGGTAAAAAAGTAAGCAAGAACTCCACTAGAGGTTACACCTCTTTTCTTATGGCTAGGAAGACGTTACACCTCCTAGCACTACTTTTTGTCGCTAGACTAAAAGGTTCTTGATTTAACACACTGGGGAAGCCATTATCCGACGTGCGGGGTTCAACTCCCGCGCTCTGCAAAGAGAGAGAAAAATTCTAAGAGAAAAAAGAGTTAGAGGTAGAAATGAGGGAAAAAAAAGTTCTTGATTTCATTTAGTGTATGTTTGTAAATTTAAAATGCATTATTTAAACCAAAATAACAAAAATTATTATTTCCTCAAGTTCGAACAATATCTGTTAATATTTATATAATGTCATTTTTTATATACAAGAAAATATATGTTTAGATGTAACTTATGTTGATGACTTCCTAGAGTAAAATAGTCAGGTAAATTTGATGAAATACCAAAGACGATGATTTTGTTTCTTTTCAAGTATTATACATATTGGAGTCGCAAGATTTTGAGAAGTGATCCTTCCCTCTTAGAAACAAGCATCTTACTTGAGTGAAGAATAGGCCAGTCGATGAGCTTGGTGTCTTATTTGAGACTAAATTTGCCACTTTAAGTTCTTATTTGAAACAAAGTCCACTTTGGATCATTATTTGAAAAAAAAAAAAAAAGTCCCACTTCATATCCTTAACTGAAATTTCCCCAAAAGTGATGGAGCAGGAGGGACTAGAGAGGAAATATCCGTACCAATATTAGTGTCTAAAAGATCAAGATAATACACAAATTGAGAGACCAAGTTATTAATACAAAGCTTATGCACGATCGAGAATTTTCACTAGAACATGATAAAAAACACCGGAACACTTATATAGTAACAAAGCACTGGCAATCCATAGTAACCACTAATATCTACACCATAATCTCTTCCCACAGTATGACTTGCAATAAGGCCAACAAGTGGCGATGCGGTTCTATACATGTACGAAGAAGGCGGGCCAGTCCATGTTAGTTTTAGCTCCAGAGATCAGAGAGGAAGATAACATCATCGCTCGGAGGACACGACAGCGCAAAATGTTTGTCACTAGCTCCGTCAACAAACCAGTTATCATTGGGCAACGAGCTTTCCATTCCGAGCATGTCAGGCTGCTGAGGAACATACGCACTGGGGTCCGGTAATTCATAATTCAACATATTATGGTTCGAACTTTCGGATTCAACAGTCACTGCTGGAGATGCCTGAGGGAGACAATGGAAAGAAAACATATTCAAGCTTTAGTTTGCTTCATCATGTCAACCTAGATCGATATTTGCTTACCTGCAAGCTAAAATCTTGTGCTCCTTCATATTCGGAATTACTAAGAGTACTGGGAATGGTTAGATTGGCCCTGGTACTCATAATTGCTGACTCCGATCCTGCTTTTTCACATTCCCTGTTTGTTATGTGACAGAGGACAAATTCCCTCTGCAAAAAAAGAAAAAAAAAATGATGTTGGATCTGAGTTTTATGCCGTGTTTGGAAGGTGAAAGAAAATAGAGGGCAAGAAATTTTGGGTGAGAACATGGAAAGCAAGATTAACATTTTTGTGAGAAATATGAAAAGGGAAATTAGATTTTCAAGAGTTAGAACCGATAATAGGAAAATAATTACTGTATTGCTTGACTCTATAATGAGTTACCATCAAGGGGTATTTATACCCTACAGATAAAGACGTAATCTTATCTGTCAAGGAAACTATCCTAGGAACTAAGGAAAAGTACAGAATTAATTACAATTTCCAAATATTTTGACAATATTATCAACACACACTATTTTAACCTGCATTTTCCACTCCTAGCATTTGCAAACAAAGCAATAGAGTTGCATCGAAGACTAACGCCAATATTGCCTGAATATATTGAATCTTGTGGTGTATGCACTTTAATTTTTTTCAAAGCTTATAGCCTAAACTTTCACAATATGCAAATGTTGACACACACATTCATATCACTTATTATGAGTTGCTACAAGCAAACCTATTAAGGTAAAGGTTCTCTTATTTGTTCAAAAAATGGGGAAAAACAGAAAGAAAAGTGAGCTACGTTTAGTATGCAAGAGTGGAATGAAATTGGAATTCTTATTCCACCTTTCACTACCATTCTTGCATTTTGTTGACCTTCTAAAGGTTTGAATGGTCATTCCATTTCAAATTTTGAAGGGATGGCATTTCAAGTACACCTATGCAATGCCCATTTCATTCCCTTCCCTTATCAAAATAATTCCATTTCAGATGTATAGCTTATTGGTTTTAAAGTCAATATATATATCTTACCTTCTACCAAAAAATAAAAATAAAAATATTATGGTACATTATAATTGTGATATAAAAATATATATTTTGTTAAATGCAAGTCTAGTAATAAATCGAAAGTCTAATTTACAGAAATGTCATTCCATTTCATTCTGACACAACCAGACAAAAGAACTGCAAATCTATTTCATTCCAATGATTGTCTTTATGACAACCAAACAAAGAAATTGGAACTCAGTTCCATTTTACAGTAATTTCTTTTCGATTCTGTTTCCCCATTCCGGTCCATACCTTTCCATCGAACCAAATGCAACATAAAGGTTTTCCATGCACACGGCAGGTGCGCTCCATGGAAAAAAATTTAGGCACGTCTATAATAATTTTTTTTTTTAATACTGCAAATTTAATCCGGACAATCAATTTTGATTTTTGAGTGGTTTCCATTATTCTATTTTTCTAAAAATGATAATAACGATTGCTTATGTAGTACCAATTACTTAAGAATTACTCCGGATTGCTGTGCTTGACGGTCCACACCGGGAAAAAAATCCCTAATCATGGATCAGCAAAGCCAGAAAACGAAGACAACAGAAATGATCGGGCAATAATCCACAAGAAGCAGAATTGAGGAACACATGTAGCATGACAAGGAAGGCATATGCACATACTCAGACTCCTATATTCTGAACTGCATTGATAAAAATGTTAGAGATGCTCAGTGACAGGAAGCAAAAGAAGAGAAATTGAGTACCGGGTTGGGAATTTCACTAGTCGAAACATTCGATTTTAGGTGATACTCATGCATGCTGAAGTGGGTTCTGCGGGCGTCCCCTTGTCGACCTTCGTAGTAAACCAAGATCCTCTTGAACCCTATCTCCTCACCGGTGCCCGGTGCTTGCACACCCCGTTTCTTACTCGTGTCTTTCCAAAATCCGAACTCCGTCTTCCTAGTCGAACGAAGGCTATTTGGGATCTTGTTATCACGGGGGCAGAAGAAGAAACACTCGTGTCCATCCGACGGTATCCTTGACAGGGCTATACAAAAAGCAATTGGTAAAGTGTCGATTCACCAAGTCTTAGGAGCAACCAACATAAACAACAATAAGGAAAGAGTAAATCTGCTCGATATGAACTACACAGTTACCATTGTATCTGGCAAATAGATCCTGAGGCTCCCACTTGTAGATATATAGCTCCGGTATTACGCAGATAGTTTCCTTTTCTCCTTTCAGCTTTCTTCGCAAGTGATGGTCGACGAATTCGCTCTCCGTCGGCTTGAATCTGAGTCCCTTTGGCCATGTCTCCGTCGGTTCTTCCATAATCCGATGCTGCTTAATGGGAAAGATAAGAGAAGAGTGGAGAATGGGACTAAGGAAGCAAGTAGAGGAAAGAGATTTACTCTTGGCTGGACTTTGCTATAGACCATTGACTCCAAACAGGTCATTTTCTTCGAAGACGACGACGTTTTTACAAGTAGCAGCTTCTTCGAAGGTCGAGATATGAAGTTGCTTAAGCGTTTTCTCGGTGAATAGTGTGGAATTTCATGTCAATGCATACTTTGAGCAATGATGTGTAAAGTGGTAAAGATGAAAAGATTCTTGTTAGTACGATTCCCAAAGCAAAGTCGATTCTCTTATATATCTTTAATATTATATCTTCCGGATGAGTTCAGAAAATTAAGTTCTATACTTTTGGCAAAATTGTTGTTCTTGACTAAAAGCTAGGGTTCTTATTGGAACCTTTATCAAATGTATTATATAATCACTGTGGGATGTGAAATAATGGTATATTTGTAATTACATGACTAATTTCAATGTTGCCTAGATCTAGCGAGGGAGCCACGCCTGAGCAAGCCTCCTCTCCCCAAATTTGGGCATGAGGTGGCCAGCGAGCGTGGCTCTAGCCAACCTTTGAGACTAGCTATAGGCGAAAAAAGAAAGAAAAAAATCAGAAAATTAAAAGAAATTACAAAAATCATCCACGTTAGCTTCAGCCGTTCCATGTAGAAGGGCTCTAGCCATGTTGCCATAGAGAGATTGAATTGACAAATTTTCGAAAGGTTTAGAATTAAATTAACATAATTGAAAGGTTTATAGCTAAATTGACAATTGTACAATAAGTTTATGACTTTTTGAATAATTCTCTATCTTTCCAATGATTATTGCAATCAATTTTGGTCATCATGAATTGATTTGCTAATTTATCAAAATTTTGTTTGTTGGTATTTATGAATAGAGCAAAGTAACTACTTTTTACTTTGCTTTCAAAATTTAAAATAGTATTTAAATTTAAAAATTTTCAAAAAAAAATAATTTATGAATCTACGTGTTGGTATTTACAAATCATAAAAGTTTTATTTGTTTCATAATTGAAAAAAAAAATTCTTATGTTCGCGTCATAAGATTTGAAAATAAAGTTAGAGTGAAAGCAACTCCAAACAAATCCTAATTTTGTTCGACATGTGTCACTGACTATAGGTATTTTTTATTTTTGGGAACAATGATAAGTATTGATCGATGCAAGTGCAGAAAAATTATCAATTCAATTATAAAACTATTTTATGAATTTTAATTTAATGATAAACATTTTAATTTTGTCAATATAGTCTAAACCTTTATGTAAAATTCCAATATAGTTCTTTTGGACATTTTTGTTTGAAATTGTTGATATGGTAGCCAATCGACTATCCTATGCGGCACATCAACGATATGAAGTAAATAGATTTACTCAAAATGAAGTCATTTTGTTTTTTATTTATTTTTATTTTTTGTAACTTTCTAGATTTCTTCCATTTTTGGGTTAAGTGCATTAGAGTTTTTAAAACTTGTCACAAAAGTGCAATTGAATCCTAAAAATTTCAATAAACTTTCTAGATTTCATCGAGCATTTCGCATGGTTCTATATAAGATCATAACAAAATAATAATAAAGCTTGACTTGAAAATTATCATTTGTCAAATAAATATAGAATAAAAACTAAGGCATGACACGGTTACATTGTCAAGCATTATAAGTAGGCAAAGTTTCTGTAAAGATATTAGTTGGGAATCAAAGTTACAATAAGTAGTGTCCACTCCCATATCTCGTATAATTGGGTGCGCAATTTCTAGTTTCATACTACAATTATGTCAATACAATCATAATCATTTTAATTTTACCAATTAAGTCATAAATCTTTTGACGATTTACTAATGTAATCTTATTTGCCAATTTTGGCAAGAAATCGCCTACATCAACACTAGCAATACAACATGGCATAACGAACATTGATGTAGACAACTTTTTCTTGTACTGACATGGTTGCCAGTCGGCCATCGCTGGCCACAAGCGAGGTCCGAGCGAGGGCCTCTATGCCCTTACCTAGATCCAGGAGAGAGCCGTGATTAGATAATGACGCCCTCACTTGGTTTGGGCAAAGGCCTGATACCTTTGCCTCGATCTTGAAGAGAGTTCGGAGGTCCTTGCCCATGGCCAGTAAGGGCCACAACACACTCACCTAGACAAGATGAATGTTGCTAGCCCTCGCCTATGGCTAGCAACCTCACCAACCCAAAGTTGTAAAGAAAACATGAAAGAAAAGAAAAAAAGAATTGTAGAATTCAAAAAAATCATAAGAAATTTTTTTAAAAAAAATTGTAAAATGCTTATCAACATCAATCGTGCCATGTAAGATGGCTGGCATCCATATCAATGATTTCTGGCCAAAATTGATTGCATAGATGATATTGATAAATCATTGAAAAGTTTTGAACTCAATGGTTATAATCAGAATATTTAAAATTAAATTGGCACAAATACAATAAGTTTAGAACTTTTCCCCAATTGTGTTGTGTCATAATCATTCTATATCAAGTTCATGTTAAACACAAATTGGTCACAAATCTTGTCGTGAATTTGAAATTTGACCAAAACTTGATTATCAAACAAGGTAGAAGATACAGTCTCACCTAGTGTGAGCTTCTCTACCCATTATGTGGTAGCTTCTTCCTTCTCCAAGTCCTAGATACCCATAACCGACCTCCCCTCCTATGGCTGCATCAATCCCACCATCTTTAGATTGGGGATTTGGCTGATCTTCCACTGAAATTGCTACAACTGGAATTCTTCGGTTCTGCCCCACCCCCTTCTTTGTCGTTTCTTCCTTTTTCCAAACCCCAAAAACCCAAAACTCGTTTCCCCTCCACCATTCCCCCATACATAGACTGTGGATTCGCCAATACTAGCTGTGGTAGAAATTATTCACAGTTCAACACTTCCCTCCTTGACATGAGAGTCCACTATATTAATAGTCCGACATGGATTGCCGATCGATATAGATGAAAGCATTTGATGTTGATTTGAACTAATACATATAAGATAGTCTCGACATGGGTCGCTGCAAAATGCCCCAACCGTTGGAAATGGAAGGCCACTATCGCAATCAGCATCTTCATTTATTAACTAAAGCTTCATATCCACAATTTTGTCCAACAATTTCGTTGAAACAAGTTCAATACGGAATGTGCAGTAGAATACATCTCAAAATATATATTTAGGTACCAAAAAAAAAAAAAAAAAAAAACCACAACCCTGAAAAGCTTTCTAAAGCGTGATCCTGCAAGGCCAGCTAATGGTGGTACTCTTCAGGTTCCAAGGCTCACCAAAAACCATCGCCCTGCTGTACCAAACATAATGATCATTAGTTTAATCAGGGATTACTAAATGGTCAATTTGTTTCGCCGAGTGAGTAAAACTATCAGCTCCGTGCCTCATACCTGGCCATCGTTGTACATGTGGGGCTGCGGATGGAAAGAGCGATACGAATTGTAGTCCGGCAGGTTGCTCTCGAGCGTCTGAAATGGAACAAGCGATTCCACGGTTGCTTGAAATGATGACTGACGTCAGACGAAAAATTTCGTATTAAAAAACACTCAAACAGTCAAACTACTCCGAAATTTTCAGCAAAACATTATTTTGATCGAAACAGGTGAGACTAGGGAAGGAAAATCCGGAAAAGAGGTTCGATCCTTTCATTTATTTACCTCCTGATCTGAGTCCTCTGTCTGCTCATGTTGAGAAATAACCGGAGTGTCCTCGGTTACCCTAAAACCTCTTTCAAAACTGGGGGAAATATCCAAGCTTTCACTTGGTTTCCTCTTCAAGCGACAAAGGATATAGGGTATCTGCAAATATTTATAATTTGTTAATGTAACAAAGATTAGAGCCAGTAGAATCCGAAAGTTTCACTTTGATACGATGCGGAAAGTAAATGAAAGACAGAACCTGAAAAGTATATGTCACATAGTCAAAACAAAAACAAATAATAATGACAAGATACAAGAGTGTAATTGGCTCATTCTTTTCATTTTATAATCCCGGCACAAGGTGGGGCTAAGCTCATGGAAAATTGTGCAAGTCCCATGAACAGCTTAAATGAAAAATGTTGACCTATGTGGAAGCTCCTATTCTAGAGCAGTTTATAGGCAAGTGGCTGGATTTGAATGAGTCACCTCTAATTCCTAGACTGAAAACCATTGACACCCCTAAACAATTGTGCCAATCATGAGTAATTAATTGGTTCATTCCATTGAAAGTCATTGATGTTATGTTATAGTTCAAAACAACCATCAACTTACTTTCTTCAGCACAGTCTAATGCTCTATTAATTCATTCCTCACTAATTTATTTTGCAAATGAAAAATATAAGAGAAATCTTAGATAGATCAGATGGGGAACCTGAAAAGTTGAGGAGTATCCGTTAAGAAGTTTTGGATTCAAATGATATTCATGCATGACCCATCCAGTCTTGACGCGACCCTTGTAAAAGACCAAAATCCTCTTGGTGCCTATTAAAGCCTTGGTGTCTCGAGTTTTTATCTCATCCTTTTGGCAAGTGATCTTCCATTTACCACTTGTTGTTTGCCTTTTGATGCGCTCACTATTTTGGGCTAGGTAAGGAGAAGGACAAAAGAAGTACCAATCCCACCCATCAGATGGAATATTTGATATTTCTGCACACATACACAGCAAAAGATTTAGGACAACTCCTCAACACTTATAATGTGAGAGCAATTTTTCAACTACTAATACAATAAAAAGAAATTGATACTAGAACCAAAGAAAAAGGGAAGGGAGTGGGCGCATAAAACTCACGTTGATACAATTCGGGTAATTCCCAAGGATCCTTAGCATAGAAATCCTCAAGCTCAGGAATGACGCAACCATTGGTGTATCCAAGTACCTTGCTCATCAAATATCCTTGAAGCAGTTCTTCCTCGGATGGAAGAAATCTGAATCCCACCTGAAATCGCTCCATACAGAGCTTTGAGTATGGCTAATTAATTAAGACAAGTGATGAACTTGAGTGTGGGAGTGAATTTGTGAGTTCATATGTCAATGGGAGATGACAATTTATAGCTGGACTCAGCACTGACTCAGGCTTCTAGGTTTTTGGCTTTTTGCTGCTTGTGGGTCCTCCCTTGTGCCGCAAGCCCCTTTTTCCCTAAGCTCTTGCTTATGAAGGGAAGCTCGATGCATTTTCTGACTTCTCTGCTGAGGGTTACGCGGTTACACCTAAGAGAAGCTACTGGTCAGATTCCCAATCTATATATTTTTAATATTATATCTTCCGGATGAGTTTATAACTTTGGAAAATCAAGTTCCTCATACTTTTTGGCAAAATTGATGTTCTTGATGAATAGCCAAGGTTCTTATTGGAAACTTTATCAAATGTATTATATAATCATTGTGGAATTTGAAATAATGGTAAAATTTTAGTTACATGACTAATTTTTATGTTGCCAAAAATTGGCGAGGAGGGTCATGCCTGGGCAAGCCTCGCTTTTGCCAAATTTGGGCGAGGTGTGGCCGATGAGCGTGACCTTGCTGACCTTTGCAACAAGCTATAGGTGAAAAGGAAGAGCAAGAAAAGGTGAAAAGAAATTAGAAAATTAAAAGAAATTGTAATAATCGTTCAGGTCAGTACCAACCATACCACGCAAAAGGGTATTATTTACATTGACAAGAGAGATTGAATTGACAAATTGTCAAAAGATTTAGGACTAGATTAACACAATTCATGACTAAATTGGTCATTGTAAGATAAGTTTAGGATTTTTTGGATATTTTTTTCACTTTTCAATGATTATTATAATCAATTTTGTTCATCAAGAGTGGATTTGATAATTTACTAACAGTTTGTTTGTTGGTATTCATGAATAGTGTAAATTAACTATTTTTTAATTTCCTTTTAATTTTTTTTTTTCAAAAAACTTATATATGGATCTACTTGTCGGCACCCACCGGTGAGCAACTGAGTTGTTTGGACTTTGGGCACTTTACCGTAGAGGTCTTAGGGTCAAAACTCCGCAGCTACTAACACATCTAGGGGACCATGGTGGTGGGGTATTGACGCTTGGTCCGAAGTGTACCGTGCACTTTACGAGCCATGGGTTGCTGATTAGCGTAAGCGAAACGCGAGCCTGGCGGATTCTCGATTACCAAAAAATATAAAAAATCTACTTGTCGGCGTTTACAAATCATAAAAGTTTTGGTTGTTTGAGATTCTTACCTTTACCAAAAAGAAAAAGTTTTGGTTGTTTGAGAATGTATATATATAATGGGCACCTAATAAGATTTGAAAATAAAGTTAAAGTGAAAGTAGCTCCAAACAAACCCTAATTTTATTTGACGTATGTCACCTCGACTAATAGGTTCTTTTTTTCTTTTTTGGGTAATGAAACACACTTTTCCAGAAAAATTACCAACTCAATTCTAAACTTATTTACAAATTCTAATGTAATGATAAAAATTTCAATTTTGCCAATGTACTCTAAACCTTTTGTATAAAATTTCAATGTAATCATTTCAGACATTTCCACTTGAAATTGTTGACGTAATGACCAATGGCACACCGACACTCTGAAGTAGATAAAGTTACTTAAAAAGTGAAAGTTGGTAGATTTTGGTAGTAAATTCGTATAATTGAAATGTTTAACATTGAATTGATACATACGTACTAAATTTAGGATTTTTTCCCCAATTATGTCATGTTATATTCATTATATGTCAAGTTCATGCTAAACATAACTTTTTAACGAATAGTGTTGTGAAATTGAAATTTGACCAAGACTTGATTATCAAACACATTGGAAGATACAACATGGTTTAACACAATTTATATATATATAAAAGCTCTTCTGCATAAACATGTAAAATATGTTTGGAAGTATATGAACATATCTAAATACATTTAAACACGTCACTCTAATAGGTATAAATTACATGTGTCTAAAGCATATTAAAAAAAATATTAGGTACTTAGCATGTTCTTAAAAGGTTATGACATCCTGAAAAGACAGGATAGAGGCCGGGAACCAGGTCTCGAAAAAGATACCGGCCCGCTAGGGTATCCCGCTACAACCCAACTCAAAAAAGTGGGTAGGGACCCCCTCAGATCCTCGCGATGCCGGGCCCCGGAACCAACCGGGGGAGGTACAAGGAAATGAAGAGGCCCCGAAAGGAGAGTGGATTAGAGAGTCAATTCACATGCAATACATTTACTATTTGTGTATAAAATGGATTAATTAAGTTTAGCTCGAACGCGCTTGATACATGTTAGAGAGTTGTGGGTCCGATCCTGTCGGGTGCACTAGGGGCACTATAAAGACTAATTATCATTCGCAAAGGAAATTAATTTTTCTGACTTTATGTTGGACAAGAAAAGCTATAGCAGTACTCTTTCTATTTCTTTTATGTTTTACTGTGTTCAGGTGGTCTAGGCTTGTTACAAGCGTAATTCTTAAATCGATTACAATTTGGATTTCACTAACTTTAGAAGGCAAAGATTGTGGTGGCAAAAAATTAGCAAGGGTCAAAGGGTCACACCATTACTAATTTAGGAAAAAAATGTGTTAACAGAAAATATCTTGAAAATTTGCAATTAGCCGCCGCCCTTATATTCAAACCAACATTATTATAACATAATCTGATATGGACCACTGATCGATTTAGGTGACAGGTGTGGATTTGAATTAATACATATAACATAATCCCCACATGAATCACTGCAAAATGCCTTAAACGTTGGAAAGGGATGGCCAATATGACAATCAGCATCTTCATTTATCAACCGAAGCTTCGTACTCAAAATTTTGGTCCAACTATGTCGTTGACACAAGTGCAATACAGAATACGCAGTACAATACTTCTCAAAATATATATGTCGGTACACACAAAACCCTGATAAACTCTCTAAAGCGTGATCCGGCTAGGCCACAATGTTGCAGAGCAGACGGTGGTACTCTTCACGTTCCTAGGCTCACCAAAAACCACCGCCCTGTTGTACCAAACATGGTGATCATTAGTTCAAATTAGGAATTACTGAACGGTCAATTTGTCTCGCCAAGTGATTAAAACAATCGGCTTTGTGAACTGTACCTGGCCATCGTCGTACAAGTGGGGCTGCGGCTGGAAAGAGCCATACGAGTTGTAGTCCGGCAAGTTGTCGTCGAGCCTCTGAAATGGATGGAGTGATTCCACGGTTGCTTGAAACGATGACTGACATCGGACAAAAGAAGTCCATGTTAAAAAAAACTCTCGAACTACTCCGGAATTTTCGGCTAACAATATATTGATCGAAACCGGTGAGACTTGGGAGCGAAATCCTGAACAGAGGTTCGGTCCTTTCGGTTACTTACCTCCTGATTTGAGTCCTCTGTCAGCTCACGTTGAGAAGCAACTGGACTGTCATAAGTTACGCTTGAACCTCCTTCAAAACTTGGGGAAATATCCAAGCTTTCACTTGGTTTCCTCTTCAACCGACAAAGGATGTACGGTATCTATCAATATTCATAATTTGTTAATGCAACAAAGATTGAAGTCATAATAATGACATGGTACAAGAATATAATTGGCTCATTCTTATTTTTATTTTTTTTATAATCCACGGCACAAGGACAAGATCAGGCTAAGCTTATGAAACATCATGCAAGTCTCGATCTTAATTCAGAGCAGTTTACAAGCAACTGATGGGATTTGAATATGTGACCTCTAGCTCTTAAACTGTACACCACTGACATCACAACCACCCTAAATAGTTAATTGGCTCATTTCTTCAGCCTTCCCTAAAACTTATTTATTTTGCAAATGAAAAATATACAAGAAATCTTAGATAGATCAAATGGGGAACCTGAAAAGTTGACGAGTATCCATTAAGAAGTTTGGGATTCAAATGGTACTCATGCATGACCCATCCAGTCTTGACACGTCCCTTGTTAAACACCAAAATTCTTTTGGTGCCTATTAAAACCTTGGTGTCTCGAGCTTTGATTTCATCCTTTTGGCAAGTAATTTTCCATTTACCGCTTCTTGTTTGTCTTTTCACTCGCTCGCTATTTTGGGCAAGGTAAGGAGAAGGGCAAAAGAAGTACCAATCCAACCCATCCGATGGAATATTCGATATTTCTGGACACATACAACGCAAAAGATTTAGGACAATTTCTCAAAACACTATAAGTGCTAGTAATGCGCGAACAGCTTTTCAATGTGTAATTACGAATATGATATAAGAAATTCATACTACAACCAAAATAAAAGGGAAGGTAGCAAGTGCACGAAACTCACGTTGGTACAATCCGGGTAAATCCCAAGGATCCCACGCATAGAAATCATCAAGCTCGGGTATGACGCAACCATCGGCGTATCCAAGTACCTTGCTCGTCAAGTAACCATTAAGGAGCTCTTCCTCGGTCGGAAGAAATCTAAATCCCACTTGAAATCGCTCCATAGAGAGAACGAGTATGGCTAATTAGCTAAGGTGAGTGATGTAGTTAGATGCCGAGTGTTCGAGTGAATCTGTGAGTTCATATGTCAATGGGAGACCACAATTTATAAATGGATTCAGCGCTGACTCAAGCTTCGGGGTTTTGCTACTTGTGGGTCATCCCTTGTGCCACAAGCCTCCTTTTCCCCTAAGCTCTTGTTTCTGAAGGGAAGCTAGATATATTTTATTTTGACTTCTCTGCGGAGGATTACACGGTTGCACCTGGAACAAGCTACTGGTAAAATTCCCATTCTATCCCTCCCTAGGGAAAGTGCGCCAAAGATTGAGCCAAAGCATGGCAGCCTAATGACCAAAGGTATAAGCACTCAAAGCTAAGATATGATCAATATGCGTATGGGGATTTTGCCACTAGATCGAGTCTAGTTTCGAGCGCCACTCGATTTTTGAAAAATGGGAGGCGAACGACATCCAAAATGTGTTCCGACACTTAGGACGAGATTTTGCCACTAGATCCATCATCAGGTCTAGTTAAAATTAATGCATGCACGTGGTCGCAAATGGAGGTAGAGATGGCCCCCACTTCCCTAGATGAAAACAAATTTAACTTAAACTTCGTAACTTTAACTTACCAAGTTACATGGAAGTAAATAATAACTTATAGTAAGTATGTTCTGTTATTTTTTTTCATACCTATTAGAAAAAAACATATGTTTGATGAGTAAATTTAACGAACAATCAAAAATGGTTGACTGTACTTCTGGAACACTGAAATCATTTCAAAATTAGTCATATTCTTTTCCATTTTTTGTGAAGTTAAAATAAAATTAAAGTATCGACAGGAAAGTCAATTTATTTATATACTTTTAGTCCTTGTAGTTTTGATTATTCCAGTTCGCTTCCTTCTAATAAAATGGACCCCTTGTCTTATGTTATAATAATGTAAGGGCTTTCCCACCAATTTAAGTCCTAAAACTTATGCTCAAAGTCAATCTTGATAGGATTGTACTCTGTAATTGCTTTTTTCGCCCATGTCGGCTGCGACCCTCCCATGTCAATGAGCTGAATAATAGCCCCCTTCGACCGTCTCGTGACTTGGAAAAATCCTACGTACATGAACACGCTGCACCATATTATCCTACGTTCAAACTCATTCTAGGAAAAAGAATTCTGTCCTAACTGATTCTTCCTCTGATGAAGGTATCCGCTTGTCGGGGTCACCGGGGCATCCAATCAGTTCTTCAACTTTCACCACAAGTAATTAGGGATGGGGCGACGACATGTAAGGGCGTGCTAACTAAATTGCCATCCGGATGCCATCATGAGCAAGTTAACATCTAAAGAATTGAAATGAACCGATAAATGAGGGAATTCCATGAAAAGAAACTAAGAGGAGAGATTATTCTTGAAAATCAATGAAATTACCTGATCAATTCTAAATCAATTTTACAGATATCAATTTAATCGGAAAGTTTTCCATTTTGTCAATTTAATCTAATCTTTCTGGCTAATTTTTGCCAAATATCATTAATGTGACAACAACTAACTATGTAACATCGACATTGACACACCGCACCCTGCATGACACGATACGACACAACACGACACGCTAACGCGTCGTTCATAAAAAAATAAAGAATTTCAACATGTTATGACATGTTGTATACTAAAATATATATATATATATATATATATATACATGATAAATTATCATTTCATGATTATTTTAATAAATTTATTTGATTCAAATTCGCAAATAAGTAAAATAATAAAAGAACTTAAAATGAATTTACACTAAAAATATTAATTTACCATTTGCTCATATTATTCATTATTTCAATTTGATATATTCAACTCAATTCCAATAATCTATAAAAAAAAAAAAAAAAAAACTTCGAGAAAAAAAAAATAAGCAATCAATATTATGGACTCACGTGTTAGAGCGTGTCGGAAGAAAAGAGAAAAAAATAATCTGAGGGTGAATTGTGTATTATGGAAAGTAAGAATCAGAAGAGAAAATAAAACTAAGTTGTTCTTCATTCCCCCTTTTTTTATTTTTTTATTTTTTTTACATATTTACATTTGGATTCATCGTTTATTGAAATTTTTTAAAATTGACCATATACATGTCAGAATCATGTGTTAGAAATTGATCAAATGTTGGAGACTGTCCGAGAGTGTCTAAAAATGTCGGATACATGTCCAAGTGTCAGATGAAGGCTCTCAAAGAGTGTCAATACTTTCTAAATAACTAGACCACACCGCTTCAGTCATTTTCAACCAAAATTAACCAAAATTAAGTTAACAAAATTAAAAAATTTAAGACTCAATTGACATCAATATAATATATTTATGACTTGATTGGATAATTTTCCTAATAATTAACGAAAAGGTTGGTCTATTTTTGACAATCATACATTTCACTTCACCAGAAATCCATTTGAATCGTTAGTTTCTCTTTCTTCCAATTAAAAGTACCATTACAACGACAGTCTCCAAGCTATTAAAGCACGAGTTAGCATCATAAAAATCTCACATCATTTGGTCGAATCATCGAGTCAATACCTACATTATTAATTAGAATAAAATGAAAACCAATTCCATCACCCCTACGGTCGATGTCAAAAATGTTGAATCAACACCCGTGCCGATATTGATCAAATATTGACCTAGAAAATGGGAGAAACCATGATTCCACTAGAACCTCTATCGGGTTGGACAGTGAAATCACCAAGCCTAAGCTACAGACTCTAACGAAATCTAATCTATGATCTTAACAGTATTAAAAATACATACCGTGAAATTTTTCAGATCGGTCATTAAAATGAAACCTCACACCGCATCTTGCAAAAAAGCATAGGTACAACAGATCGTACGAATTACAAGATAACTGATCAGAAGAACTCGATGTGATGCCACAACAATCAAGTAGAATCTAGCTCCAAGTTCAAAGTAAATACTAAATCACGGCAACAGCATCATCTTCTAATATTCGTTCTCTTCTATCTTATTTGTCATCTTAGTCTGTACCTTGTCAAAATCGAAATAAACAACTTCTCCTCTTACCACTCAACACTCACCTCACTCGATTTGGGTCACTCGTGCCGCTCGCCACTTGATACTCGATTGGCTTATTGCTCCCCGCTCAACTTTTTATGTTCATTCTATTCGACGCTCACCCCACTTGACCCTCATCGCTTGCATTTCTTAGCTAACATCGCTTATTATTGAACCTATTGGGTTGGTACGGTCATCGGTTGCTCTTTCAAGGAGTATAAAAAATTATTGGTTAGTCCTGAATTGACCTTGAAACAGGACCGAACCCATTGATTGTGTTTGGTCCTCAATCGTTTTTTTAAGAAGTACAAAAATGAAATAAATCCATTTTATTCTTACCTTTTACCAAACAAAAATGAATAAAAAAATTATCGATTAATCTCGGGTTGACCCTGGAACCGAACCGAATCTATTGGGTCAGTCCGGTCCTCAGTCCCAAACTCAATAGAGTCGGTCCTCGGTTCCAAAAATTAAGAATCAACACTGTGCGGGTTGATCTTAGGTTAGAGAGTGAACCGGCCTAATCCAGACTATGTCACCTCGACTAATAAGTTCTTTTTTTCTTTTTTGGGCAATGAAACACACTTTTTCTAGAAAAATTACGAACTTAATTCTAAACTTATTTACCGATTTTAATGTAATGATAAAAATTTCAATTTTGCCAATGTACTCTAAACCTTTTATATAAAATTTCAATGTAGTCCTTATGGACATTTCCACCTGACATTATTGAGGTGATGACCAATGGCACATCGACATTATGAAGTAAATCAAGTTACTTAAAAAGAAGTCAACTTATTTATTTTTATGAACTTTCTAGATGTTTTTTCCTTTTTGGGATAAGTGTATTGGAAATTAAACTTGTCATAAGATGTAATTAATTTTTAAATAAGTTTTAAAAGTTCAATTGAGTCATAAAAGTTTAAAATAAAAAAATGCAATCAAAGTCCATAGATTTGTCAAGTTGATCTAATCAAGTCTTTTGATTGATTGCATTACTTGAAAAGTTTTAGAATTCAATTATACATTTTTATAAGTTTTAAAATTATATTACAAAAAATTGTTAGCACTTTTATAACGAGTTTTAGAATTTCATTTCATTACATGTTTCTCTTCTTCTTCTTTTGTCTTTTCATCGTTGTTACTGTTCATCTTCTTCCTCGAGTTTCTTGGTTATCGCTCGTCCTGCCATGGTCGTCGTCTCCACCCCGCCACCAAGCCCTGCATCTCCCCATTACTTGATTTCAACCCTCGCCACGCCTAATACAACGAGTGGCTCCTAGATTTGGATGGCTCAGTCTCCTTTCCTCATCGAATTTGATCAACAACTGGGCCACGACCTCCTTAAGGGGATTCTAAGGAAGCAGAGGGCTCTGTAGCCAACTCCCTTCGATTTACTGCAGCATCACAGCGGACTCTGCATCCAGTTTCTCTCCATGGATGAGAACAGTGATCTTCTTGTGAATTGGATAGCACCGCAACAACACATCGCCCTCCTACTCATACTTCACTCCCTTCAGCTTGAGCGCCCACATGACTTTGCAGCTGAAGGGACTAAGCCAAGCTCTTGGCAGCTTCACTCCCTCCATGAATCCTAACTTATCAGAACAATTTCCTTCTTTTTTCTGAGTCTAAGCAAAACGAAGACCAGAAAGTCCTGAGTCACTACGGCGACCAAGCTTAAGCCATCCAGATCTCAGGACAGTTTGTCATATTGGCGGGGTGGGCGTTGAAGTCGAGCAGTGGGGAGACGCACAGCTTGGCGGCGATGGCGGACACTGCGACAACAGTGGATAAACAGTAACGCGGAAACCCAAGGAAGAAGATGAACAGTAAGGAAAGAGAAGGAAGGAAAAGAAAAAGGAAATGTGGAAAAGTCAAAGAAAAATAAGTAAAGCGGCATCATTTCGAGTATATTTATCCCGGGCAAATTGCCAGCATTCCACGTACAACAGTCGGTGATCACTAGACTTCCACATTAATAATTATAAATAAAATTTAATTGAAATGATTAAATTAAAATTTTATGTAAAAATTAAAACTAAAATCAATATAGTAGATTTATCATTGAAATGATAGTTTCCCTCACTTTTCCATGGAAGTTGGTAGATTTGGTAGTAAATTCGTACAATTGAAATATTTAACATTAAATTGATACAAGTTTAATAAATTTAGGACTTTTCCCCAATTATGTCATGTCATATTCATTTTATGTCAAGTTCATGCTAAACATAATTTTTTCACAAATATTATCATTAATTTGAAATTTGACCAAGACTTGATTATCAAACACATTGGAAGATAATACATGGTTAACACAATTTTAAAATATATATATATATAGTCTCTTCTGCATAAACATTTAAAATATGTTTCGAAGTATATGAACATATCTAAATACATTTAAACACGTCGTGCTAATAGGTATTAATTACATGTGTCTAAAGTATATTAAAGAAAATATTAAAGAGTCAATCCACATGCAACCCATTTACTATTTGTGTATAAAATGGATTAATTAAGTTTAGCTCGAACGCGCTTGATACATGTTAGAGAGTTGTGGGTCCGATCCAGTCGGATGCACCAGGGGCACTATAAAGACTAATTATCATTCGAACAGGAAATTAATTTTTCTGACTTTATGTTGGACAAGAAAAGCTATAGCAGTACCATTTCTATTTCTTTTATGTTTTACTGTGTTCAGGTGGTCTAGGCTTGTTACAAACGTGAATTCTTAAATCGATTACAATTTGGATTTCGCTAACTTTAGAAGGCAAAGATTGTGGTGGCAAAAAATTAGCAAGGGTCAAAGGGTCACACTATTACTAATTTAGGGGAAAAACGTGTAAGAGAAAATATCTTGAAAATTTGCAATTAGCCGCCGCCCTTATATTCAAACCAACATTATTATAACGTAATTTGATATGGACCGCCGATCGATTTAGGTGACAGGTGTGGATTTGAATTAATACATATAACATAATCCCCACATGAATCACTGCAAAATTCCTGAAATGTTGGAAAGGGATGGCCAATATGACAATCAGCATCTTCAATTATCAACCGATGCTTCATACTCAAAATTTTGGTCCAACTATGTCGTTGGCACAAGTGCAATACAGAATACGCAGTACAATACTTCTCAAAATATATATGTTAGTACACACAAAACCCTGAAAAACTCTCTAAAGCGTGATCCGGCTAGGCCACAATGTTGCAGAGCAGACGGTGGTACTCTTCACGTTCCTAGGCTCACCAAAAACCACCGCCCTGTTGTACCAAACATGGTGATCGTTAGTTTAAATTAGGAATTACTGAATTGTCAATTTGTTTCGCTGAGTGATTAAAACAATCGGCTTTGTGAACTGTACCTGGCCATCGTCGTACAAGTGGGGCTGCGGATGGAAAGAGCCATACGAGTTGTAGTCCGGCAAGTTGTCGTCGAGCCTCTGAAATGGATGGAGTGATTCCACGGTTGCTTGAAACGATGACTGACATCGGACAAAAAAATCTTATGTTAAAAAACTCTCGAACTACTTCGAAGTTTTCGGCTAACAATATATTAATCGAAACCGGTGAGACTTGGGAGGCGAAAGCCTGAACAGAGGTTCGGTCCTTTCGGTTACTTACCTCCTGATTTGAGTCCTCTGTCAGCTCACGTTGAGAAGCAACTGGAGTGTCGTAAGTTACGCTCGAACCTCCTTCAAAACTTGGGGAAATATCCAAGCTTTCACTTGGTTTCTTCTTCAAGCGACAAAGGATATACGGAATCTATAAATATTCATAATTTGTTAATGCAACAAAGATTGAAGTCAGTAGAATCTAAAAGTTTCACTTTGGATACAAAGTGGAATGTACAGAATAATAATGACATGGTACAGGAATATAATTGGCTCATTCTAATTTTTATTTTTTATATAATCCACGGCACAAGGACAAGATCAAACTAAGCTTATGAAACATCATGCAAATCTTAATCTTAATTCAAAGCAATTTACAGGCAATTGATGGGATTTGAATGTGTGACCTCTAGCTCTTAGATTGTACACTATTGACGTCACAACCACACTTAAGTAGTTAATTGGCTCATTGTTTAAAAGAACTATCATTTTCATTTCTTCAACCTGCTCTAAAACTTATTTATTTTGCAAATGAAAAATATACGAGAAATCTTAGATAGATCAAATGGGGAACCTGAAAAGTTGAGGAATATCCATTAAGAAGTTTGGGATTCAAGTGGTACTCATGCATGACCCATCCAGTCTTGGCACGTCCCTTGTAAAACACCAAAATCCTTTTGGTGCCTATTAAAGCCTTGGTGTCTCGAGTTTTGATTTCATCCTTTTGACTAGTAATTTTCCATTTACCGCTTCTTGTTTGTCTTTTCACTCGCTCGCTATTTTGGGCAAGGTAAGGAGAAGGGCAAAAGAAGTACCAATCCAACCCGTCCGATGGAATATTCGATATTTCTGGACACATACAACGCAAAAGATTTAGGACAATTTCTCAAAACACTATAAGTGCTAGTAATGCGCGAACAGCTTTTCAATGTGTAATTACTAATATGATATAAGAAATTCATACTACAACCAAAATAAAAGGGAAGGTAGCAAGTGCACGAAACTCACGTTGGTACAATCCGGGTAAATCCCAAGGATCCCACGCATAGAAATCATCAAGCTCGGGTATGACGCAACCATCGGCGTATCCAAGTACCTTGCTCGTCAAGTAACCATTAAGGAGCTCTTCCTCGGTCGGAAGAAATCTAAATCCCACTTGAAATCGCTCCATAGAGAGAACGAGTATGGCTAATTAGCTAACGTGAGTGATGTAGTTAGATGCTGAGTGTTCGAGTGAATTTGTGAGTTCATATGTCAATGGGAGACCACAATTTATAACTCGACTCAGCATTGACTCAAGCTTCGGGGTTTTGCTACTTGGGGTTCATCCCTTGTGCCACAAGCCTCCTTTCCTAAGCTCTTGTTTCTGAAGGGAAGCTAGATATATTTTATTTTGACTTCTCTGCGGAGCATTACACGGTTACACCTAGAAGAAGCTACTGGTAAAATTCCCATTCTATCCCTCCCTAGGGAAGTGCGCCAAAGATTGAGCCAAGGCATGGCAGCCTAATGACCAAAGGTATAAGCATGTTAAAGCCCAGCGCATCAGCTCCATTGGTAACGTTCAAACCCATTCTAGGAAAAAGAATTCGGTCCTAACTGATTCTTCCTCTGACGAAGGTATCCGCTCGTCTGGGTCACTGGGGCATCCAATCAGTTCTTCAACTTTCACCACAAGTCATCAGGGCTAGGGCGACGATATGTAAGGGCGTGCTAACTAAATTGCCATCCGGATGCCATCATGAGCAAGTTAACAGCTAAAGAATTGAAATGAACCGATAATTGAGGGAATTCCATGAAAAGAAACGAAGAGGAGAGATTATTCTTGAAAATCAAGGGAAATTACCTAATTAGTTCTAAATCAATTTTACAAATATCAATTTAATCAAAAACTTTTTAATTTTGTCAATTTAATCCAGTCTTTCGGCTAATTTTGCCAAAAATCATTAATGTGACAACAACCAACTCAGTAACACCCACATTGACACATCGTACGCCGCACGACACGACACGCCAACTCGTCATTCATAAAAATATATATATACATGATAAATTATCGTTTCATGATTATTTCAATAAATTTATTTGATTCAAATTCACAAATAAATAATAATAATAAAAGAGCTTAAAATGAATTTACACTAAAAATATTAATTTACCATTTGCTAATATTATTCATTATTTCAATTTGATATATTCAACTCAATTCCAATAATCTATAAAACTTCGAGAAAAAAAAATAAGCAATCAATATTATGGACTCACGTGTCAGAGCGTGTCGGAAGAAAAGAAAAAAAAATCTGAAGGTGAATTGTGTATTATGGAAAGTAAGAATCAGAAGAGAAAATAAAACTAAGTTTTTCTTCATTCCCCCCTTTATTTTTATTTTTACATATTTACATTTTGATCCCTCGTTTATTGAAATTTTTTAAAATTGACGATATACATGTCGGAATCATGTGTTAGAAATTGATCAAATGTTGGAATCCGAGAGTGTCTAAAAATGTCGGATACGTGTCAAAATGTCCAATGAAGGCTCTTGGAGAGTGTCAATACTTTCTAAATAACTAGACCACATCGCTTCAGTCATTTTCAATCAAAATTAACCAAAATTAAGTTAACAAAATTAAAAAATTTAAGACTCAATTGACATCAATATAATATATTTATGACTTGATTGGATAATTTTCCTAATAATTAACGAAAAGGTTGGTCTATTTTTGACAATCATACATTTCACTTCACCAGAAATCCATTTGAATCATTAGTTTCTCTTTCTTCCAATTAAGAGTACCATTACAATGACAGTCTCCAAGCTATTAAAGGACGAGTTAGCATCATAAAAATCTCACATCATTTGGTCGAATCATCGAATCAATACCTACATTATTAATTAGAATAAAATGAAAACCAATTCCATCACCCCTACGGTCGATGTCAAAAATGCTGAATCAACACCCGTGCCAATATTGATCAAATATTGACCTAGAAAATGGGAGAAACCATGATTCCACTAGAACCTCTATCGGGTTGGACAGTGAAATCACCAAGCCTAAGCTACAGACTCTAACAAAATCTAATCTATGGTCTTAACAGTATTAAAAATACATACCGTGAAATTTTTCAGATCGGTCATTAAAATGAAACCTCACACCGCATCTTGCAAAAAAGCATAGGTACAACAGATCGTACAAATTACAAGATAACTAATCAGAAGAACTCGATGTGATGCCACAACAGTCAAGTAGAATCTAGCTCCAGGTTCAAAATAAATACTAAATCACGGCATCCTCCTCTAGTATTTATTATCTTCTATCTTATTTGTCCTCTTAGTCTTCAATTTGCCAAAATCGAAATAAACAACTTCTCCTCTTGCCACTCAACACTCGCCTCACTCGCTTTGGGTCACTCGTGCCGCTCGCCACTCGATGCTCGCTTGGCTTATTGCTCCCCACTCAAGACATTGTCCAATCTACTCAAGACCCCTATGCACGCTTTGGAGGTCCTCTGTCCCAAAATCCCTATAAATAAGGACCTTCGTCCTCATTTCAAGACATGGACACATCATTTTATGCACAGCCATCCAATTGGCCTCAGCCAAGCATTCCTGCCAATACTACCAGTGAAAACACAAACTGGGCAGAAGAAGAAGCATCCCATTGGGCTCATGAAGCATCCTCATCTCGAAGGCTGAACCAAATCCTCTCACCTCAAGACCTTGAAGCCCTCCAACAGAAATATGAGGCATATCTCCTAGAAGACAAGTCAGATGATGACTCAGTTTGTAGTTACAATGCTCATGACGGACGAGACCGTTGAGTCCGTACAATTTCACTGTAGCAAAATCACTGTTCACTTTTACTATAGCACTAGGCTAGGGAAAGTACTGTTTACAGTACAGTTACTATTCATAGTATGCGAATAATTTCCTCCCGGAAGTTTCCGGCGTCGTTGTTTGTATCTGGACCCGTGAGTTGGTCCCTATGTGTGTCCTTGTAGCCTTTCTTTGCCTATATAAGGCATTGTTTGTGTAATGTTTGGGGCAGAGTCCCATGAAGTAAAGAGTGTACTTTATGAAAAACCTCTCCATGGCTTTCTAAATTCCTCTTCTTCTCCAGCCTGGCAGGATTCTTCGAAAAATGCAGCTTGGGTAGATTAGAAACGCTTCCATCCTGGCATATCTGAGTGTCTCTAGGCTCTAAACTAAAGGGCTGAGTGGTTTTCTGCTAAAAGGCTGTCCCTGAAGGGCTTGAACGGGAGTTGTTCGCCCACTATGGGATGCATGCCTACAGAAAATTTACTCTCCTTCCCTGGTTCTAAATCTAGGTCCATTCATGCTCATTATATTCGAAGCTCACCCCACTTGACCATCACCGCTTGCATTTCTTAGCTGACATCACTCATCATCAAACCCATTGGGTCGGTACAATCATCGATTGCCCTTTCAAAGAGTACAAAAAATGAAATAAAAAATTATTGGTTAGTCTTGAGTTGACATTGAAACGAGACCGAACCCATTGGTTGTGTCCGGTCCTCAATCGTTTTTTTAAAGAGTACAAAAATGAAATGAATCCATTTTATTCTTACCTTTTACCAAAAAAAATGAAAAAAAAAAATATTGGTTGGTCCCGGGTTAACCTTGGAACCGGACCGAATTCATTGGATCAGTCCGGTCCTCAATCCCAAGCTCAATAGAATTAGTCATCGGTTCCAAAAATTAAGAATCAATACTGTGCGGGTTGATCCTAGGGTTAGAAGGTAAACCGGCCTAACCCGGACTATGCTCACCCCTACATATGAATCTACTTGTCGGCATTTACAAATCATAAAAGTTTCGGTTGTTTGAGAATGAATATATATATAATGGGCACCCAATAAGATTTGAAAATAAAGTTAAAGTGAAAGTAACTCCAAACAAATCCTAATTTTGTTTGACACCCAATGAGATTTGAAAATAAAGTTAAAGTGAAAGAACTCCAAACAAACCCTAATTTTGTTTGACATATGTCACCTCAACTAATAGGTTCTTTTTTTCTTTTTTGGGTAATGAAACACACTTTTCTAGAAAAATTACAAACTTAATTCTAAACTTATTTACCGATTCTAATGTAATGATAAAAATTTCAATTTTGCCAATGTACTCTAAACCTTTTATATAAAATTTCAATGTAGTCCTTTTGGACATTTCCACCGACATTATTGAGGTGATGACCAATGGCACATCGACATTCTGAAGTAAATCAAGTTACTTAAAAAGAAGTCAACTTATTTATTTTTATGAACTTTCTAGATGTTTTTTTTTTCCTTTTTGGGATAAGTGAATTGGAAATTAAAATTTCCATGAAAATGTAATTAATTTTTAGAACTTTCAATAAATGTAAATAAGTTCTAAAAGTTCAATTGAGTCATAAAAGTTTTTAAAAAAAAAAATGCAATCAAAGTCCAAGATTTGTCAAGTTGATCTAATCAAGTGTTTTGGTTGATTACATTTTTTAAAAAGTTTTAGAATTCAATTATATAGTTTTGATAAGTTTTAAAATTATATTACAAAAAGTTTTTAGCGCTTTTATAACGAGTTTTAGAATTTCATTTCATTACATGTATCTCTTCTTCTTTTCCTTTTCATTGTTGTTACTGTTCATCTTCTTCCTCAAGTTTCTCGGTTATCGCTCGTCCTGCCATGGTCGTCGTCTCCACCCCGCCACCAAGCCCTCATCTCCCCATTACTTGAATTCAACCCTCGCCACGCCTAATACAACGAGTTACTCCTAGATTTGGATGGCTCGATCTCCTTTCCTCATCGAATTTGATCAACATCTGGGCCACGGCATCCTTATGAGGATCCTAAGGAAGCAGAGGGCTTTGTAGCCAACTCCCTTCGATTTACTGCAGTATCACAGCGGACTCTGCATCCAGTTTCTCTCCATGGATGAGCACAGTGATCTTCTTGTGAATTGGATAGCACCGCAACAACACATCGCCCTCCTACTCATACTTCACTCCCTTCAGCTTGAGCGCCCACATGACTTTGGAGCTGAAGGGGCTAAGCCAAGCTCTTAGCAGCTTCACTCCCTCTACAAATCCTAACTTATCAGAACAATTTCCTTCTATTTTCTGAGTCTAAGCAAAACGAAGATCAGAAAGTCCTGAATCACTACGGCCACCAAGCTTAAGCCATCCAGATCATATTGGCGGGGCGGACGTTGGAAGTCGAGCAGTGGGGAAACGCACAGCTTGGTGGCGATGGCGGACACTGCGACAACAGTGGATAAACAGTAACGCGGAAACCCAAGGAAGAAGATGAACAGTAAGGAAAGAGAAGGAAGGAAAAGAGAAAGAAAAATGTGGAAAAGTCAAAGAAAAATAAGTAAAACAACATCATTTTGAGCAGATGAATCGAGGCCAAATTGCCGGCGTACCATGTAGGATAATAGGCTATGGCTAGACTTCTACGTCAATAATTTCAGGCAAAACTTGACTGAAATGGCTGAATTGAAATTTCACGCAAAAATTAGAACTAAAATTAGTATAATAGATTTACGATTGAAATGATAATTTCCCTCACATTTCCATGGAAGTTGGTAGATTTGATAGTAAATTAGTACAACTAAAATATTTAAAATTGGATCGGTATAAGTGTAATATATTTAGGACTTTTCTCTAATTATGTCATGTCATAATCATTTTATGTCAAGTTCATTCTAAACATAATTTTTTCACAAATATTATCATTAATTTGAAATTTGACCAAGACTAGATGATAAATCATGTTAGGAGATACAACATGGTCAACACAATTTTAAAAAAAAATTATAGTCTCTCCTGCATAGACCTGTAAAATATGTTTACAAGTATATGAACATATCTAAATGCATTTAAGCTCGTCGTGCTAATAGGTTTAACATGCTAATAGGTATTAATTACAGGTGTCTAAAGCATATTAAAGAAAATATTAAAGAGTCAATCCACATGCAACCCATTTACTATTTGTGTATAAAATGGATTAATTAAGCTTCGCTCGAACGCGCTTGATACATGTTAGAGAGTTGTGGGTCCGATCCTGTCGGATGCACCAGGGGCACTATAAAGACTAATTATCATTCGAACAGGAAATTATTTTTTCTGACTTTATGTTGGACAAGAAAAGCTATAGCAGTACCATTTCTATTTCTTTTATGTTTTACTGTGTTCAGGTGGTCTAGGCTTGTTAAAAACGCGAATTCTTAAATTGATTACAATTTGGATTTCGCTAACTTTAGAAGGCAAAGATTGTGGTGGCAAAAATTTAGCAAGGGTCAAAGGGTCACACTATTACTAATTTAGGGAAAAAAAATGTAACAGAAAATATCTTCAAATTTGCAATTAGCCACCTCCCCTATATTCAAACCAACATTATTATAACGTAGTCTGACATGGACCGCGATCGTTTTAGGTGACAGCATCTGGCGTGGGTTCGAACTAATACATATAACATAATCCCCACATGAATCACCGCAAAATGCCTGAAACGTTGGAAAGGGATGACCAATATGACAATCAGCATCTTCATATATCAACTGAAGCTTCATACTCAAAATTTTTGCCCAACTATGTCGTTGGCACAAGTGCAATACAGAATACGCAGTACAATACTTCTCAAAATATATATGTCGGTACACACAAAACCCTGAAAAACTTTCTGAAGCGTGATCCTGCCGGGCCACATTGTCGAAAAGCTGACGGTGGTACTCTTCACGTTCCTAGGCTCACCAAAAACCACCGCCCTGTTGTACCAAACATGGTGATCATTAGTTTAAATTAGGAATTACTGAACGGTCAATTTGTTTCGCCAAGTGATTAAAACAATCTGCTTTGTGAACTGTACCTGGCCATCGTCGTACAAGTGGGGCTGCGGCTGGAAAGAGCCATAAGAGTTGTAGTCCGGCAAGTTGTCGTCGAGCGTCTGAAATGGAAGGAGTGATTCCGCAGTTGCTTGAAATGATGACTGACATCGGACAAAAAAATCTCATGTTAAAAAACTCTCGAACTACTCCGAAATTTTCGGCTAACAATAAATTGATCGAAACCGGTGAGACTTGGGAGGCGAAATCCTGAACAGAGGTTCGGTCCTTTCAGTTACTTACCTCCTGATTTGAGTCCTCTGTCGGCTCACGTTGAGAAGCAATTGGAGTGTCGTAAGTTACGCTCGAACCTCCTTCAAAACTTGGGGAAATATCCAAGCTTTCACTTGGTTTCCTCTTCAACCGACAAAGGATGTACGGTATCTGTAAATATTTATAATTTGTTAATGTAACAAAGATTGAAGTCAGTAGAATCTGAAAGTTTCACTTTGGATACAAAGTGGAATGTAAAGAATAATAATGACATGGTACAAGAATATAATTGGCTCATTCTTTTTCTTTTTTCTTTTTTATAATCCACGGCACAAGGACTAGATTAGGCTAAGCTCATGAAACATCATGCAAGTCTCAATCTTAATCAGAGCAGGCAATTGATGGGATTTGAATGTGTGACATCTAGCTCTTAGACTATCCACTACTGACGTCACAACCACCCTAAATAGTTAATTGGCTCATTGTATTGAAAGCCATTGGTGTTATATTATGGTTTAAAAGAACTATCATTTTCATTTCTTCAACCTGCCCTAAAACATATTTATTTTGCAAATGAAAAACATACGAGAAATCTTAGATAGATCAAATGGGGAACCTGAAAAGTTGACGAATATCCATTAAGAAGTTTGGGGTTCAAGTGGTACTCATGCATGACCCATCCAGTCTTGGCACGTCCCTTGTAAAACACCAAAATCCTTTTGGTGCCTATTAAAACCTTGGTGTCTCGAGCTTTGATATCATCCTTTTGGCAAGTAATTTTCCATTTACCGCTTCTTGTTTGTCTTTTCACTCGCTCGCTATTTTGGGCAAGGTAAGGAGAAGGGCAAAAGAAGTACCAATCCAACCCATCCGATGGAATATTCGATATTTCTGGACATATAAAACGCAAAAAAATTAGGACAATTTCTCAAAACACTATAAGTGGTAACAATGTGCGAACAACTTTTCAATATGTAATTACTAACATGATAGAAGAAATTCATACTACAACCAAAATAAAAGGGAAGGTAGAAGGTGCATGAAACTCACGTTGATATAATCCGGGTAAATCCCAAGGATCCCAAGCATAGAAATCATCAAGCTCGGGTATGACGCAACCATCAGCGTACCCAAGTACCTTGCTCGTCAAGTAACCATTAAGGAGCTCTTCCTCTGTCGGAAGAAATCTAAATCCCACTTGAAATTGCTCCATAGAGAGAACGAGTATGGCTAATTAGCTAAGGTGAGTGATGTAGTTAGATGCTGAATGTTCGAGTGAATCCGTGAGTTCATATGTCAATGGGAGACCACAATTTATAAATGGATTCAGCGCTGACTCAAGCTTCGGGGTTTTGCTACTTGTGGGTCATCCCTTGTGCCACAAGCCTCCTTTTCCCATAAGCTCTTGTTTCTGAAGGGAAGCTAGATATATTTTACTTTGACTTCTCTGCGGAGGATTACACGGTTGCACCTGGAACAAGCTACTGGTAAAATTCCCATTCTATCCCTCCCTAGGGAAATGCGCCAAAGATTGAGCCAAAGCACGGCAGCCTAATGACCAAAGGTATAAGCACTCAAAGCTAGATATGATCAATATGCGGGGCCTAGGTAGATCGAGTCTAGTTCTGAGCGCCGCTCGATTTGTGAAAAATGGGAGGCGAGCGGCATCCAAAATGCGTTCCGACACTTGGACGGGATTTTGTCACTAGATCCATGATCGGGTCTAATTAAAGTCAGTGCACGCACGCAGCCGCAAATGGGGGTGGCCCCCACTTCCCTAGATGAAAACAAATTTTGAAAAAATAAATAATAAATGGAGTTCCTTGGACTGCCGTTGCACGTATTAACAATATTAAAGAAGGTGATCCTCATAATGACTCGAACTTCGTAACTAACTTACCAAGTTACATGGAAGTAAATAATAACTTATAGTAAGTATGTTCTGTTATTTTTCATACCTATTAGAAAAAAAAAAAAAAAAAAACATATATTTGATGAGTAAATTTAGAGAACAATCGAGAACGGTTGACTGTACTTCTGAAACACCGAAATCGTTTCAAAATGAGTCATATTCTTTTCTTTCTTATGTGAAGTTAAAATAAAATTAAAGTATTGACAGGAAAGTCAATTTATTTACATACTTTTAGTCCTTGTGGTTTTGATTATTCCAATTCGCTTCCTTTTAATAAATTGGACCGTCTGTCTTACGTTATAATAATGTAAGGGCTTTCCCACCAATTTAAGTCCTAAAACTTATGCTCAAAGTGAATCTTGATAGGATTGTACTATGTATTTGCTTTGGTCTAGCCTAACTCGCCCAGCATTAACCCAAGATCATTTTTCGTCCATGTCGGCTGCGACCCTCCCATGTCAATGAGCTGAATAATAGCCCCCTTCGACCGTCTTGTGACTTGGAATAATCCTACGTACTTTGCCTCTGAGTGTGTGCCCATGTTAAAGCTCAGCGCATCAGCTCCATTGGTAACGTTCAAACCCATTCTAGGAAAAAGAATTCTTTCCTAACTGATTCTTCCTCTGACGAAGGTATCCCGCTCATCTGGGTCACTGGGGCATCCAATCAGTTCTTCAACTTTCACCACAAGTAATCAGGGCTTGGGCGACGATATGCAAGGGCGTGCTAACTAAATTGCCATCCGGATGCTATCATGAGCAAGTTAACAGCTAAAGAATTGAAATGAACCGATAAATGAGGGAATTCCATGAAAAGAAACGAAGAGGAGAGATTATTCTTGAAAATCAATGGAGATTACCTAATCAACTCTAAATCTATTATACATATCTCAATTTAGTCATAAACTTTTCAATTTTTTCAATTTAATCCATTCTTTTCAGCTAATTTTTGCCAAAAATCATTAATGTGACAACAACTAACTGAGTAACACCGACATTGACACGCTGCACGTCGCACGACACGACATACCAACGCCTTGTTTATAAAAAAAAAAAAAAAAGAATTTCGACATGTTATGACACGTTGTATACTAAATATATATTTATATATATATGAAATTATCGTTTCATGATTATTTTAATAAAATTAATTTGATTCAAAGTCACAAATAAATAAATAATAACAAAAGATCCTAAAATGAATTTACACTAAAAACATCAATTCACCATTTGCTAATATCATTCATTATTTCAATTTGATATATTCAACTCCATTCTAATCATCTATAAAACTTGGAGGAAAAAAAATAATTAATCAATATTATAGACTCACGTGTCAGAGCGTGTCGGAAGAAAAGAGAAAAAAATAAACTTGAGGGTGAATTGCGTATTATGGAAAGTAAGAATTAGAAGAGAAAATAAAACTAAGTTTTTCTTCATTCCCCCTTTATTTTTTTTATTTTTTTTATTTTTTACATGTTTACATTTTTTTTGGTAAGGAACATATTTACATTTTGATCCCTCGTTTATTGAAAAATTTTAAAATTGACCATATACGTGTCGGAATCATGTGTTAGAAATTGACCAAATGTCGGAAACTATCCGAGAGTGTCTAAAAATGTCAGACACGTGTTGAAATGTCCGATATGACATAAAAACTCTCGAAGAGTGTCGATGCTTTCTAAATAACTAGACCACACTGCTTTAGTCATTTTCAACCAAAATTAACCAAAATTAAGTTGACAAAATTAAAAATTTAAGACTCAATTGACATCAATATAATATATTTATGACTAATTTGATAATTTTCCTAATAATCAACGAAAAGGCTGGTCTATTTTTGACAATCATACATTTCACTTCACCTGAAATCCATTTGAATCGTTAGTTTCTCTTTCTTCCAATTAAGAGTACCATTACAACAACAGTCTCCAAGCTATTAAAGCACGAGTTAGCATCATAAAAATCTCACATCATTTGGTCGAATTATCCAATCAACACCTACATTATTAATTGGACTAAAATGAAAACCAATTCCATCACCCCTACGGTCGATGTCAAAAATGCTGAATCAACACCCGTGCCGATATTGATCAAATATTGACCTAGAAAATGGGAGAAACCATGATTCCACTAGAACCTCCATCGGGTTGGTGGACAGTGAAATCACCAAGCCTAAGCTACAGACTGTAACGAAATCTAATCTATGATCTTAACAGTATTGAAAAAGCATACTGTTAAATTTTTCAGATCGGTCATTAAAATGAAACCTCACACCGCATCTAGTAAAAAAGCATAAATACAACAGATCGTACCAATTACAAGACAACTGATCAAAAAAACTCGATGCGATGCCACAATGGCCAAGTAGAATCTAGCTCCAGGTTCAAGATAAATACCAAATCACGGCAAACCTCCCACGGCTCTTAATAACTACACCATTGACTTGTACACAAGCTGCAGGTATTTGAAACCCTTCATGTTTAGCTCATGTTTGGTAACAATCCAAACAATGCCAAATTCTGATTTTTTGTTCTAAGAATCAGTTTAGGCCGAGAATCGCGTTTGGTAAAATTTTTGTTCCTCGGAACAAATTTGTTCCCAAGAACAGATTGGGAATGGAATCAATAATAATAAAAAAAAAAGTTAATATTTGTTTCGGGAACAAAATTGAGAATCAAAAACCAACTCTTCTTCTTCTTCCCTTTGGCCATCTCGCGACCGCCGTCCACCCCCACTTGCCGCCGCCCGCCGCCGTCCGTCGCCCACTGCCACCGCCGCCAGTCGCCATCCGCCGATCCGGCGAGCTCACCGGAGGCTCGCTAGGCCAAAGCAAGGTCCAGCGAGTTTGTCGGAGGCAAGCCCAACCTCGCTGGGGTTGGGCAAGCCTCGTGACGCCTAGCCCCGACGAGGCTCGGCGAGCCCCACCAATGGCCAAGCAGGCCTCGCCCAGCCCCGGCGAGGTCGGCCTGGCCATCGGCAAGGCTCGGCCTCGCCAGATCTAGCGAGGCCGGCCGAGCCTCGGCGGGGCTGGGTGAGCCTCACCCAACTGCCGGCGAGGCTCAATTGACGAGGGCCGGCCTCGCCGAGGGCCAGCGACGCTTCGGTGAGGTCATCCGCTTCATATAGGAGAAGCTAGTTACACAGCTTTGGGAAAATACTCTTTGCTAATACAACTAATCTCAGCATCAAATTATCTAGAATGGAGAAGCAACTGGGACTCCACCTTTTGGATCAGAATGGAGCAGCCCCAGGTGCCGAACACACTCCCAAATTCACCCCATTTCTGTTGACTTACATTGCATCCGGAGGAGATCTGGAACCACCTGAGAGAAGCCGACGAACACCTGGATCTCAAATTTGAAGAACTTTTGCTTGCCCCTATCTCTAAAGGGGCGTAAGCACTTCACTCGCTTCAAGATGGGATTCATTCACTTGTATTCCTGCTAGCACTCGAGAAAGCTCTAGTCTTAACGCCCTTACTACTGCAGTGCAGCCTTTCCTCAGGCGCATAGAGTGGGGTTTCCCACTTACCCACAACAGAAGGTAAGCAGAAAATTACGTGTCGATAGATTCACAAACTTTGAAGGCATCTTTTTTATCAAGAAAAAATCGGGTTACACAAACATGGATTTCAAATAATAACATAAAAACCCATTATATATATATTAAACCCACAAAACTCACTGTATCCGATAAAGACACACTTCTGGGACTTAGCATCAAGTTTTTTCCTATCCTCTCTGTCAATCCAAGCATATGTAATACAACCAAACACCTTTAGATGTGAATAATTAATATTTTTACCTAACCACCGCTCTTGTGGTATTTTTCCATCCAACGCACTAGATGAACTTTTGTTGATAAGATAAACAACTGCATCAACTATGGTAGCTCATAAGTGTAGCGGGAGACTCATGTGTAGTCTTATGCATCTCGCACGTTCTAGAATAGTCCTATTCTTCCTTTCAACTACACCGTTCTCTTGAGGAGTTCTAGGAACAGTCTTTAACCCGTATATATCTTCTCGACTCAAATATTCTACAAATTCCTAACTCGTGTATTCACCACCATTATTAGACTTTAGAGCTTTAATCTAATAATCTGTCTCTTTTTCTATCATAGTCTTCCACATTCTGAACATCCCGAATACTTCTGATTTTTCTCTAAGAGCATAGACCCAAGTCTTCCTTGTCGCATCATCAATGAATGTAACAAAATATCTCTTACCATCATAAGAAAGTTCCTGAGCAAGTCCACATACATCAATATAAACCAACTCTAGCTTCTAGCCTTTATTTTGTTGCCCATTCAATTGAAAACTAACAATCTTCTATTTTCCATAAATGCAACTCTCACAAAAATCTAACTCAACTTTTTGCAAACCTGGAAGTAATTTCCTTGAGTGTAACTGCTTTACACATTTTTTACCAAGATGTCCTAAACGATAATGCCAAAGAGTAGATAAATTACCCGTAGTCATTGTAGTTACAACAATATCACTGATATTGTCTCCTTAGAGAAGGTAAAGTGTACCCATACGCTTTCTCTTTGCTACTACTCTTGCCCATGTTGTTATCTTCCACTCTCCGCATCCAAAGGTTATTACCAAACCTTCTTGGTCAAGTTTACTAGTTAAAATCAGATTTTTCTTTAATTCCGGAATATGCCTAGTTTCACAAAAAAATAGACGTCCTCCACCTGAGATGTTCACAGTCACAGTTCATTTCCCAACAATGGGACACATGTGACCGTTTCTCACAACCACTTGTCCAAAATCTCCACTAGTATAATCAAATATGTCTCTTTGCGAGGTGCAATGAAAAGAAGCACCGGAATCAATAAACCATTTATCTGTCGTTAAGTCAAACCCTGCAAACAAACACAAATTATCTAACAGAGATTCATCGCTAACCACATTAGCTCCTTGATTCGCATCTCGCTGCTTCTTTTTGTAGGCTTCACACTGAAACCTCCGATATCCGGTTTGGTGACAGAACCAACACTCATCTTTTGCAACTTGTCTCTTACCCCTTGATTGTGATCTGCCACGCCCGCTGAATTTTCCTCTACTTTTATTTCTTCCACAGTTCTCCACTGCGAGTGCCGTTGAAGATGTAAATGCAGAAAAATTATCTCCACCTGAGATTTTCGTTCACATCTCTTCATCCATGATACTACTCACAGCATCATCAAGAGTTAAATCATCCTTCATGGTGCTTGAAATTCCATGCACTACGATATTGTAGCTTTCTAGAAGAGAATATAAAAATAATAAAGCTTGAAGCTTCATATCTAAATTTATACCTGCGGATTCCAATTGACCCGTGACCTGCGTGAAACTATTAATATGCTCTGCAACAGAACCTCTATCAAATAACTTCATATTAACCAGTTTCTTTAGCAAAAATACCTGATTTGATGTGGACGGCTTCTCATAAATATTTTTTAGAATATCCATGGCTTCTTTTGCAGTTTTTGCTTTCGTGATGTGGTATCATGTCTTTTTTGTCAATCCTAGACGAATCGCACCTAATGCCTTTCGATCAATAATTTTCCATCCGGCTTCTGCTATCGGATCCACTTCCTCCATCTCGGGTTTCCAACCCTCAAGTGGTGGATAGAGATCTTTTTTATAAGGATAATCCTCGATTCGTAGTTTCCACCATCCGAAATCCTGCCCATCGAAATTATAATTCTGATTTTATTCTGCCATCATGTTTGCTTTCAATCGAACGTCACCGAAAAACCCTCGATGTTTTCGATTAGCCAACCCAGGCTCTGATACCAGTTGTTACAAAATCGCACATCGATTCTAGAAAAATAACGCTTGCAAACAATTCAGGCAGAATATAATAATAAAACAATAGAATAAGAAGAACACACCAGAAAATTTGTTAACAAAGTTTACCCAAACCTGAGCTACGTCTCCGCGCAAAGGCATTTTGCAAATCCACTAGACTTCGAAAAAAGTCAGAATACAACGATGATCTTCTCTCAAAATCAGGGTACAAAGAGATTGAGAACCCTCGTAAAGAAAAAACTCACTTTTTTCTTCTCTCTTTTTCTTACCTCTCTATTTTTTTTTTCAACGTCTTGATGGCTGACGTCTTGCCATTGCTAATATAAATGTGTTACTTTTACCTTAAAAGCAAATCTGATGGAAAAGACAAAAAAGCCCCTAAAGATATTTGGCTTCATCTATAACAAAACCTACCATTGAAGAACTCCTTAAAGCTAAATGTTGATGCCTCTTGGAGCAGCATGATGATGGAGGGATCGGCTGCTGCAATTCGCAAAGATGCACGGGGAAGGCTTGTCGACGGTTTTGCGAAGAAAATCTAAGCATCTTCGATGCCGATCTCGAAAACCCTAGCCATCCAAGAAGCCTTGTTGTGGCTGAAGGAAAATGAGGGGAGAACGGCAAGTACAGAAGATCCAACAGACGCACGAACTAATCTGAACTTAGATGAACAGGTGCTGCATGTGATGGTCATATCTGACAACTCTCAAGCGGTGGACAGCATAATGGGCCAAATCCCCTTGGGTCGCACAGTCAATAATTGAAGATCGCAAGAGCTTAATAGGCCAACTACATGAGGTTGATTTAAAATATGAGTCCAAAAAGCAAATCAAACCACAGATTGGATTGCCAAAACCCACTGAACATATTCTCTACCACCGAATTGGAAAGGAGTCCCCCTTTCCACTATGTTCAATTTTATGTGTTGATCTTCGAACTTTATGTTATCTACCTAATCAGCAGCAATGGAAATTTACTTTCTGACCTGAAAAAAAAAATAACAAGATAGAAGATACAACATGGTTAACAAAAAAAAAATGATAAGCTCTCCACCATAGACGTGTAAATTTTGTTTAGAAGTATCTAAACATGTCTAAATACAATTAACGCGTCATTCTAATAGGTTTAGCATGTTAATAGGTATTAATTACATGTGTCTAAAGCATATTGAAAAAACATTTAAGAGTCAATCCGCATGGGACCCATTTATTATCCTGTATAAAATAGATTAATTAAGCTTAGCTCAAACGCGCTCAATACATGTAAGAGAGTTGCTGGTCTGATTCCGTCGGATGCACCAGGGACACTATAAAGACTACTTATTATTTGAACAGGAAATTAATTTTCTGACTTTATGTTGGATGAGAAAAGCCATAGAAGTATCATTTCTATTTCTTTTATGTCCTTCTGGGTTCAGGTGCTCTAGTCTGGTTATAAATGTGAATTCTTGAATCGATTAATTTTCTCTAACTTTAGAAGGGAAAGATTGTCGCAGCAAAAATTTAGTGGGGTCAAAGGGTCACATTATTACTAATATAGAAAAAAATGTATAACAGAATATATTTTGAAAATTTGCAATTAACCCCCGCCCCTGTACGCACACGAACATTATATAGTCTGACATGGATTGCCGATTGGTATAGATGAAAGCATTTGATGTTGAATTTTAACTAATACATATAACATAGTCACGACATGGGTCGCTGCAAAATGCCCCAACCATTGGAAATTGAAGGCCGCTATCGCACTCAGCATCTTCATTTATTAACTAAAGCTTCATATCCACAATTTTGTCCAACAATTTCGTTGAAACAAGTTCAATACGGAATGTGCAGTACAATACATCTCAAAATATATATTTAGGTACCAAAAAAAAAAACCCACAACCCTGAAAAACTTTCTAAAGCGTGATCCTGCAAGGCCAGCTAATTGTGGTACTCTTCACGTTCCAAGGCTCACCAAAAACCATCGCCCTGCTGTACCAAACATAGTGATCATTAGTTTAATTAGGGATTACTAAATGGTCAATTTGTTTCGCCGAGTGAGTAAAACAATCGGCTCCGTGCCTCTTACCTGGCCATCGTTGTACAAGTGGGGCTGCGGATGGAAAGAGCGATACGAATTGTAGTCCGGCAGGTTATTCTCGAGCGTCTGAAATGGAACAAGCGATTCCACGGTTGCTTGAAATGATGACTGACGTCAGACGAAAAATTTCGTATTAAAAAACACTCAAACAGTCAAACTACTCCGAAATTTTCAGCAAAACATTATTTTGATCGAAACAGGTGAGACTAGGGAAGGAAAATCCGGAAAAGAGGTTCGATCCTTTCATTTATTTACCTCCTGATCTGAGTCCTCTGTCTGCTTATGTTGAGAAATAACCGGAGTGTCCTCGGTTACCCTAAAACCTCTTTCAAAACTGGGGGAAATATCCAAGCTTTCACTTGGTTTCCTCTTCAACCGACAAAGGATATAGGGTATCTGCAAATATTTATAATTTGTTAATGTAACAAAGATTAGAGCCAGTAGAATCCGAAAGTTTCACTTTGATACGATGCGGAAAGTAAATGAAAGACAGAACCTGAAAAGTATATGTCACATAGTCAAAACAAAAACAAATAATAATGACAATATACAAGAGTGTAATTGGCTCATTCTTTTCATTTTATAATCCCGGCACAAGGTGGGGCTAAGCTCATGGAAAATTGTGCAAGTCCCATGAACAGCTTAAATGAAAAATGTTGACCTATGTGGAAGCTCCTATTCTAGAGCAGTTTATAGGCAAGTGGCTGGATTTGAATGAGTGACCTCTAATTCCTAGACTGAAAACCATTGACACCCCTAAACAATTGTGCCAATCATGAGTAGTTAATTGGCTCATTGCACTGAAAGTCATTGATGTTATGTTATAGTTCAAAACAACCATCAAGTTACTTTCTTCAGCACAGCCTAACGCTCTATTAATTCATTCCTCACTAATTTATTTTGCAAATGAAAAATATAAGAGAAATCTTAGATAGATCAAATGGGGAACCTGAAAAGCTGAGGAGTATCCGTTAAGAAGTTTTGGATTCAAATGATATTCATGCATGACCCATCCAGTCTTGACGCGACCCTTGTAAAAGACCAAAATCCTCTTGGTTCCTATTAAAGCCTTGGTGTCTCGAGTTTTTATCTCATCCTTTTGGCAAGTGATCTTCCATTTACCGCTTGTTGTTTGCCTTTTGATGCGCTCGCTATTTTGGGCTAGGTAAGGAGAAGGACAAAAGAAGTACCAATCCCACCCATCAGATGGAATATTTGATATATCTGCACACATACACGGCAAAAGACTTAGAACGACTCCTCAAAACACTATAAGTGCATATAATGTAAGAGCAATTTTTCAACACCTAATACGATAAAAGAAATTGATGCTAGAACCAAAGAAAAAGGGAAGGGAGTGGGCGCATACAACTCACGTTGATACAATTCGGGTAATTCCCAAGGATCCTTAGCATAGAAATCCTCAAGCTCGGGAATGACGCAACCATTGGCATAACCAAGTACCTTGCTCATCAAATGTCCTTGAAGGAGTTCTTCCTCGGATGGAAGAAATCTGAATCCCACCTGAAATCGCTCCATACAGAGCTTTGAGTATGGCTAATTAACTAAGACAAGTGATGAACTTGAGTGTGGGAGTGAATTTGTGAGTTCATATGTCAATGGGAGATGACAATTTATAGCTGGACTCAGCACTGACTCAGGCTTCTGGGTTTTTGCTGCTTGTGGGTCCTCCCTTGTGCCGCAAGCCCCTTTTTCCCTAAGCTCTTGCTTATGAAGGGAAGCTCGATGCATTTTCTGACTTCTCTGCTGAGGGTTACGCGGTTACACCTAAGAGAAGCTACTGGTCAGATTCCCAATCTATATATTTTTAATATTATATCTTCCGGATGAGTTTATAACTTTGGAAAATCAAGTTCCTCATACTTTTTGGCAAAATTGATGTTCTTGACGAAGAGCCAAGGTTCTTATTGGAACCTTTATCAAATGTATTATATAATCATTGTGGAATTTGAAATAATGGTAAAATTTTAGTTACATGACTAATTTTTATGTTGCCAAAAATTGGCGAGGAGGGTCATGCCTGGGCAAGCCTCGCTTTTGCCAAATTTGAGCGAGGTGTGGCCGATGAGCGTGACCTTGCTGACCTTTGCAACAAGCTATAGGTGAAAAGGAAGAGCAAGAAAAGGTGAAAAGAAATTAGAAAATTAAAAGAAATTGTAATAATTGTTCAGGTCAGTACCAACCATACCACGCAAAAGGGTATTATTTACATTGACAAGAGAGATTGAATTGACAAATTGTCAAAAGATTTAGGACTAGATTAACGCAATTCATGACTAAATTGGCCATTGTACGATAAGTTTAGGATTTTTTGGATATTTTTTTTCACTTTTCAATGATTATTATAATCAATTTTGTTCATCAAGAGTGGATTTGATAATTTATTAAAAGTTTGTTTGTTGGTATTCATGAATAGTGTAAATTAACTACTTTTTAATTTCCTTTTAATTTTTTTTTCAAAAAACTTATATATGGATCTACTTGTCGGTACCCACCGGTGAGCAGCTAAGTTGTTTGGACTTTGGGCACTTCACCGTAGAGGTCTTAGGGTCAAAACTCCGTAGCTGCTAACACATCTAGGGGACCATGGTGGTGGGGTATTGACGCTTGGTACGAAGTGTACCGTGCACTTTACGAGCCATGGGTTGCTGATTAGCGTAAGCGAAACGCGAGCCGGGCGGATTCTCGATTACCAAAAAATATAAAAAAATCTACTTGTCGGCGTTTACAAATCAAGCTTAAGCCATCAGCAAAAAATCTACTTGGTTGTTTGAGATTCTTACCTTTACCAAAAAGAAAAAGTTTTGGTTGTTTGAGAATGTATATATATAATGGGCACCTAATAAGATTTGAAAATAAAGTTAAAGTGAAAGTAGCTCCAAACAAACCCTAATTTTATTTGACGTATGTCACCTCGACTAATAGGTTCTTTTTTTCTTTTTTGGGTAATGAAACACACTTTTCCAGAAAAATTACCAACTCAATTCTAAACTTATTTACAAATTCTAATGTAATGATAAAAATTTCAATTTTGCCAATGTACTCTAAACCTTTTGTATAAAATTTCAATGTAGTCATTTTAGACATTTCCACTTGAAATTGTTGACGTGATGACCAATGGCACACCGACACTCTGAAGTAGATAAAGTTACTTAAAAAGAAGTCATCTTATTTATTTTTATGAACTTTCTAGATTTTTTTTTTATCTTTTTTGGGATAAGTGTATTAGAAATTAAACAAAGTGTAATTAATTTTTAAAAATTTTTAATAAATGTAAATAAGTTATAAAAATTCAATTGAGTCATAAAACTTTTTTAAAAAAAATACAGTCAAAGTCCATAAATTTGTTAGATTGGTCTAATCAAGTATTTCGATTAGTTGCATTTTTTTATAAAGTTTTAAAACTCGATTACATTTTTTTTAATAAATTTTAAGACTTTATTATATTTTTTAAAGTTTTATTACTTAATTATACTTTCGTAACAAATCATTACATTTATTCCTTCTTCTTTTTTCTTTTCATAGTTGTTACTGTTCATCTTCTTCCTCAAGTTACTCGGTTATCGCTCGTTCTGCCATGGTCGTCGTCTCCACCCCACCACCAAGCCCTGCATCTCCCCGTTACTTGATTTTAACCCTCGCCACGCCTAATTTAACGAGTTGCTCCTAGATTTGGATGGCTCGATCTCCTTTCCTCATCGAATTTGATCAAAAACTGGGCCACGGCCTCCTTATGAGGATCCTAAGGAAGCAGAGGGCTCTGTAGCCAACTCCCTTCGATTTACTGCAGAATCACTGCGGACTCTGCATCCAGTTCCTCTCCATGGATGAGCACAGTGATCTTCTTGTGAATTGGATAGCACCGCAACAACACATCACATCGCTCTCCTACTCATACTTCACTCCCTTCAGCTTGAGCGCCCACATGACTTTGCAGCTGAAGGGGCTAAGCCAAGCTCTTAGCAGTCTTCACTCCCTCCAGAAATCCTGACTTATCAGAACAATTTCCTTCTTTTTTTCTGAGTCTAAGCAAAACGAAGACCAGAAAGTCCTGAGTCACTACGGCGACCAAGCTTAAGCCATCCAGATCTCAGGGCCGCTTGTCATATTGGCGGGGCGGACGTTGGAAGTCGAGCAGTGGGGAAACGCACAGCTTGGTGGCGATGGCGGACACTGCGACAACAGTGGATAAACAGTAACGCGGAAACCCAAGGAAGAAGATGAACAGTAAGGAAAGAGAAGGAAGGAAAAGAAAAAGAAAAATAAGTAAAGCAACATCATTTTGAGTAGATTTATCCCGGGCAAATACGTAAAATAGTCGGTGATGACTAGACTTCCACATTAATAGTTCTAAATAAAATTTAATTGAAATGATTAAATTGAAATCTTATGTAAATATTAGAATTAAAGTCAATACAATATATTTACGGATGATATGATATTTTCCCTCACTTTTCCGTGGAAGTTGGTAGATTTTGGTAGTAAATTCGTATAATTGAAATGTTTAACATTGAATTGGTACATATGTAATAAATTTAAGATTTTTCCCCAATTATGTCATGTTATATTCATTATATGTCAAGTTCATGCTAAACATAACTTTTTAACGAATATTGTTGTGAATTTGAAATTTGACCAAGACTTGATTATCAAACACATTGGAAGATACAACATGGTTTAACACAATTTATATATATAAGCTCTTCTGCATAAACATGTAAAATATGTTTGGAAGTATATGAACATATCTAAATACATTTAAACACGTCGCTCTAATAGGTATAAATTACATGTGTCTAAAGCAAATTAAAAAAATATTAAAGAGTCAATTCACATGCAATACATTTACTATTTGTGTATAAAATGGATTAATTAAGTTTAGCTCGAACGCGCTTGATACATGTTAGAGAGTTGTGGGTCCGATCCTGTCGGATGCACTAGGGGCACTATAAAGACTAATTATCATTCGAAAAGGAAATTAATTTTTCTGACTTTATGTTGGACAAGAAAAGCTATAGCAGTACCATTTCTATTTCTTTTATGTTTTACTGTGTTCAGGTGGTCTAGGCTTGTTACAAGCGTAATTCTTAAATCGATTACAATTTGGAATTCACTAACTTTAGAAGGCAAAGATTGTGGTGGCAAAAAAAATAGCAAGGGTCAAAGGGTCACACCGTTACTAATTTAGGAAAAAAATGTGTAACAGAAAATATCTTGAAAATTTGCAATTAGCCGCCACCCTTATATTCAAACCAACATTATTATAACGTAATTTGATATGGACCGCCGATCGATTTAGGTGACAGGTGTGGATTTGAATTAATACATATAACATAATCTCCACATGAATCACCGCAAAATGCCTGAAACGTTGGAAAGGGATGGCCAATATGACAATCAGCATCTTCATTTATCAACCGAAGCTTCATACTCAAAATTTTGGTCCAACTATGTCGTTGGCACAAGTGCAATACAGAATACGCAGTACAATACTTCTCAAAATATATATGTCGGTACACACAAAACCCTGAAAAAATTTCTAAAGCGTGATCCTGCCGGGCCACATTGTTGAAGAGCTGACGGTGGTACTCTTCACGTTCCTAGGCTCACCAAAAACCACCGCCCTGTTGTACCAAACATGGTGATCATTAGTTTAAATTAGGAATCACTGAACGGTCAATTTGTCTCGCCAAGTGATTAAATTAATCGGCTCCGTGAACTGTACCTGGCAATCGTCGTACAAGTGGGGCTGCGGATGGAAAGAGCCATACGAGTTGTAGTCCGGCAAGTTGTCGTCGAGCCTCTGAAATGGAAGGAGTGATTCCGCAGTTGCTTGAAATGATGACTGACATCGGCCAAAAAAAATTCATGTTAAAAAACTCTCGAACTACTCCGGAATTTTCGACTAACAATATATTAATCGAAACCGGTGAGACTTGGGAGGCGAAATCCTGAACAGAGGTTCGGTCTTTTCACTTACTTACCTCCTGATTTGAGTTCTCTGTCAGCTCACGTTGAGAAGCAACTGGAGTGTCGTAAGTTACGCTCGAACCTCCTTCAAAACTTGGGGAAATATCCAAGCTTTCACTTGGTTTCCTCTTCAAGCGACAAAGGATATACGGAATCTATAAATATTCATAATTTGTCAATGCAACAAAGATTGAAGTCAGTAGAATCTAAAAATTTCACTTTGGATACAAAGTGGAATGTAAAGAATAATAATGACATGGTACAAGAATATAATTGGCTCATTCTTCTTTTTATTTTTTTTATAATCCACGGCACAAGGACAAGATCAAACTAAGCTTATGAAACATCATGCAAATCTTAATCTTAATTCAGAGCAATTTACAGACAATTGATGGGATTTGAATGTGTGACCTCTAGCTCTTAGATTGTACACTATTGACGTCACAACCACACTTAAGTAGTTAATTGGCTCATTGTTTAAAAGAACTATCATTTTCATTTCTTCAACCTGCTCTAAAACTTATTTATTTTGCAAATGAAAAATATACGAGAAATCTTAGATAGATCAAATGGGGAACCTGAAAAGTTGACGAGTATCCATTAAGAAGTTTGGGATTCAAATGGTACTCATGCATGACCCATCCAGTCTTGGCACGTCCCTTGTTAAACACCAAAATCCTTTTGGTGCCTATTAAAACCTTGGTGTCTCGAGCTTTGATTTCATCCTTTTGGCAAGTAATTTTCCATTTACCGCTTCTTGTTTGTCTTTTCACTCGCTCGCTATTTTGGGCAAGGTAAGGAGAAGGACAAAAGAAGTACCAATCCAACCCGTCCGATGGAATATTCGATATTTCTGGACACATACAACGCAAAAGATTTAGGACAATTTCTCAAAACACTATAAGTGCTAGTAATGTGCGAACAACTTTTCAATGTGTAATTACTAATATGATATAAGAAATTCATACTACAACCAAAATAAAAGGGAAGGTAGAAGGTGCATGAAACTCACGTTGATACAATCCGGGTAAATCCCAAGGATCCCAAGCATAGAAATCATCAAGCTCGGGTATGACGCAACCATCAGCGTATCCAAGTACCTTGCTCCTCAAGTAACCATTAAGGAGCTCTTCCTCTGTCGGAAGAAATCTAAATCCCACTTGAAATCGCTCCATAGAGAGAGTGAGTATGGCTAATTAGCTAAGGTGAGTGATGTAGTTAGATGTGGAGTGTTCGAGTGAATTTGTGAGTTCATATGTCAATGGGAGACCACAATTTATAAATGGATTCAGCGCTGACTCAAGCTTCGGGGTTTTGCTACTTGTGGGTCATCCCTTGTGCCACAAGCCTCCTTTTCCCATAAGCTCTTGTTTCTGAAGGGAAGCTAGATATATTTTACTTTGACTTCTCTGCGGAGGATTACACGGTTGCACCTGGAACAAGCTACTGGTAAAACTCCCATTCTATCCCTCCCTAGGGAAATGCGCCAAAGATTGAGCCAAAGCACGGCACCGGCAGCCTAATGACCAAAGGTATAAGCACTCAAAGCTAGATATGATCAATATGCGGGGCCTAGGTAGATCGAGTCTAGTTCCTAGCGCCACTCGATTTTTGAAAAATGGGAGGCGAGCGGCATCCAAAATGTGTTCCGACACTTGGACGGGATTTTGTCACTAGATCCATGATCGGGTCTAATTAAAGTCAGTGCACGCACGCAATCGCAAATGGGGGTAGAGATGGCCCCCACTTCCCTAGATGAAAACAAATTTTGGAAAAATAAATAATAAATGGAATTCCTTGGACGGTCATCGCACGTATTAACAATATTAAAGAAGGTGATCCTCGTAATGACTTGAACTTCCTAACTTTAGCTTACCAAGTTACATGGAAGTAAATAATAACTTATAGTAAGTATGTTCTGTTATTTTTCATACCTAAAAAAAAAAAAAAAAACATATGTTTGATGAGTAAATTTAGAGAATAATCAAGAATGGTTAAATTTAGAGAACAATCAAGAATGGTTGACTGTAATTCTGAAACACCGAAATCATTTCAAAATGAGTCATATTCTTTTCTTTTTTATGTGAAGTTAAAATAAAATTAAAGTATCGACAGGAAAGTCAATTTATTTACGTACTTTTAGTCCTTGTAGTTTTGATTATTCCAATTCGCTTCCTTCTAATAAAATGGACCCCCTGTCTTATGTTATAATAATGTAAGGGCTTTCCCACCAATTTAAGTCCTAAAACTTATGCTCAAAGTGAATCTTGATAGGATTGTACTCTGTAATTGCTTTGGTCTAGCGTAACTCGCCCAGCATTAACCCAAGTTCATTTTTCGCCCGTGTCGGCTGCGACCCTCCCATGTCAATGAGCTGAATAATAGCCCCCTTCGACCGTCTCGTGACTTGGAAAAATCCTACGTACATGAACACGCTGCACCATATTATCCTACGTACTTTGCCTCTGAGTGTGTGCCCATGTTAAAGCTCAGCGCATCAGCTCCATTGGTAACGTTCAAACGCATCCTAGGAAAAAGAATTCTGTCCTAACTGATTCTTCCTCTGACGAAGGTATCCGCTCGTCTGGGTCACCCGGGCATCCAATCAGTTCTTCAACTTTCACCACAAGTAATCAGGGCTAGGGCGACGATATGCAAGGGCGTGCTAACTAAATTGCCATCCGGATGCCATCATGAGCAAGTTAACAGCTAAAGAAAATTGAAATAAACCGATAAATGAGGGAATTCCATGGAAAGAAACTAACGAGAGGTTATTCTTGAGAACCAACGGAAATTACCTAATCAGCTCTAAATCTATTATACAGATATCAATTTAGTCGTAAACTTTTCAATTTTTTCAATTTAATCAAAAACATTTACACAAAATTCTAATACAGTCATTTTAGCCAATTTTTGCCAAAAATCATTGATGTGACAACAACTAGCTAAGTAATGCTAACACCAACACGCAATATGCCACATGACATTCCAACAAATTATTTCTAAAAAAATAGAAAATTTCGACACAATAGAACACATTGTATATGAAATATATAATTTTATATATACATAATAACTTATCATTTCATGATTATTTTAATAAAATTAATTTGATTCAAATTCATAATTAAAAAAATTTAATAGAGCCTAAAATGAATTTATACTAAAAACATTAATTCATCATTTGCTAATATCATTCATTATTTCAATTTGACAGACTCAACCTCATTCCAATAGTCTATAAAATTTGAAGGAAAAAAAATAAACAAGTAATCCACGTTGTAGACTCGCATGTCAAAGCGTGTTAAAAGAAAAGACAAAAAAGAAAAACTTGAAGATGAATTGTGTGTCACGAGAAATAAGAGTAAGAACATAAGAGAATACTGGATTTTTCTTCATTTCTCCTTTATCATTTTTATTACATGTCTATATTTTTGACTCATCATTTATTGAATTTTTTAAAAAAATTAACCCCATACCTGTCGGAATCATATGCAGAAATTCCAAACTCGTGTATCGAAATTCCGGACTCACATGTCGAAGAGTGTCAAAAGATTTTTCAACACCTGTTGGCCTAGCGTGTATTCTAACAATGTTAGACATGTGTTGGAGCTAGCCCTTCCTAGATAACTAGACTACCTCGTCAATTATTTTCAACCAAAATTAATTGAAACTAAGTTGATAAAATTGAAAATTTTAAAACTCCATTAACATCGGTGCACTATATTTATCAACCAAAAGGTTGGCCTATTTTTGACAATCATACATTTCACCTCACCCTGAAATCCATTTGAATTGTTGGCTCCTTTTTCTTCCAAATAAGAATACCATTATCAACAACAGTCTCCAAGCTATTAAAGCACGAGTTAGCACAATAAAAATCTCACGTCATTCGGTCGGATCATCGAAGCAACACCAACATTAGCAATTGGACTAAAATGAAAACCAATTCCATCACCCCCACGGTCGATGTCAAAATTGCTGAATTAACACGTGCAGATATTGATCAAATGTTGACCTAGAAAATGGGAGAGACCATGATTCCACAAGAACCTCCATCGGGTGGGTGGACAGTGAAATCACCAAGCCTAAGCTACAAACTCTAACGAAATCTAATCCATGATCTTACCAGTATTAAAAAAGCATACTGAGAAACTTTTCAGATTGGTCATTAAAATGAAACTTCACACCGCATCTAGTGAAAATGCATAGCTACAGATCGTACAAATTACAAGACAATTGATCAGAAGAACTCGATGCCATGCCACAACGGTCAAGTAGAATCTAGCTCCAGGTTCAAAATAAATACTAAATCACGGCAAACCTCCCACTGCTCTTAATAACTACACCATTGACTTGTACACAAGCTGCAGGTATTTGAAACCCTTCATGTTTAGTGAGTACTAAATGGTTTCAGTCGACCTATCCATAGTAATCAATACAAAGCTGTGGAACAATCCAAACAAGATGATCTGTCCCATGGGATTGGAGAGTTAAATGAGATCTCTATGTCCTCCAGAGTTGTTTATCTGCAACAATAAGCATAAGGCAAATGGCAAATATGAATCGATAGATGCTCTGCTCAGATTTTTACACCAGTTAACCATCTAAGTAGGAAGAAAAAGATCTGTGCATGCACCACATAAGAGACTCTCAAGTGCTAGGTCACCTTATCAATTACCTTTGAGATTTATTGAACGGTCAGTCTATTAGCAAATTACAGTAACAAATTCCAACTGTATGTCAGCAAACTCAATCCACCCTCCACCAACAATTTTATCATGATCAAGATAGTGAACTCTAGGAGGCATCAAACAGGACATGCAGCCCATACAAATGACAATGTGATGGTAAAAGTCAAGTCAAGGTGTGATAGAATGACAAAAATCTGAGCTAACAAAATTCACCTCACCCACAAAAAGAAAAAAAAAATGGTGCTATAAATAGACATAAACAACAATATTGCAAACATATTACCACCTTTCCAAATTTCACACAAACTTTCTCCTTGCTTAATAAAAAAATAGGTCGTCTGCTTCATATAGAAGCTAGTTACATAAAGTGCTTTGGAGAATAATCTCTCTGCTAATACAACTAATCTCACCATCAAATTATCTGGAATGGAGAAGTAACCGGGAATCCACTTCTTGGATCAGAATGGAGCAGCCCCAGGGGCCTGACACACTTGCCATGTAATAACAGATGCTCAGAACACTCCCGAATCCAGCCCCTTTCTGTCGAACTTACATTGCATCCAGAGGAGAACTGGAACCACCTTAGAGAAGCCGATGGACACCTGGATCTCACATTAGAACTTATGCTCGCCCCTACCACTAAAGGGGCATAAGCACTTCACTCGCTACAGGGTGGGATCCATTCACTTAGATTCCTGCTAGCACTACAGAAAGCTCCAGTTGCAGCCTTTCCTCAGGTGCATAGAGGGGGGTTTCCCATTAACCCACAACGGAAGGTAAGCAGAAAATTACATGTCGATAGATTCACAACTTTAAAGGCATCTTTTTTACCAAGTAAAAATTGGGTTACACAAACATGGACTCCAAATAATAACATAAAAACCCACAAATTGAAAAAAAAAAAAAATAGCAAAAGATACTCTTAACTTAAAAGAGACTTTTTAAATTCCATTTTGCATCTGAGATGTCGAGCAAGTCCAATCAGCCATGTATAATTTTCTGTGCGAAAACAAAATGATGGATCCACATAATCAAATATATAGATTGAAGGAAAAAGCTTGCCTAACTTCAGGTAAACTGCCCAGTCTGTTCATATCAATGCCTTCAAAAACTACAAACTTTGGAGGCATAAGCTAAAACATCTCAATTCAAATACATGGATCGTGCTCCGATTTCTGCAGATAGACTAGGAAAAGTTCTTCCTCATCCAGAGCATTCAAATTACGTTATTCATTAGATTGAAAGCACAGATGCCAATAGCATGCCCATCTAATTCTAAGTACCACTCGATACACCATGTTTACACTATCACGCAATTAAAGAAGGCATCAATATATAATCCACCAAACACACTCTTCCATGGTAAATGGGAAAAACACCCCAAAAAAAAAAAAAAAAAAAACTCTGTATTCAGATTTATTCACAACATATCCAACAAAGAAATGCTTTTTCCTTCAAAACCGTCGAGCTTCTCACCCAATTCACGGTGGGTCGATGTTATCAGCACATGGTTTGCCTGATTGGACACTATAACGTAGTAACATCCTTATGAATGCACAGCACATGATTCAGTACAGTCTGTTGAATCCGGTTTAAACCCATTTCACGACCAACGAACACGAATCGAAACACGTCTACACTGATTTCAATCCAATCCCAGAACCATAAGAAGTCCAATCCACATCCACACGCAGACAATTGAATAAACACACCGAAACAAACGACCCCAATAAGATCTCCCCACAGATCCCAAAAGGGATTTTGGTGATGGCATCGAACTCGGAAGGTGTGCAGGAATTCGGACAAATGGAGTACTCGTCAATCATTACTTGGAAATCCACCCCCTCGCGGACCGAACGTCCAGCTCGGGGAAGCCGAGATCTTCGGTGCCCCGTCGCGAGAGGGAAGAACTTCAAGTAATGATGACGAGTGCTTCATGAGTCGAATTGGGTTGCCGAGCAGATGCAGAGAAGTTGGAGGAGGAGGAGGAGGAGGAGAGGCGACGGCTGAAGAAGAAGAGAGCAGAAAGATGGTAGCTTGGAAGCTAGGGTTTCTGAGGTACCTCTCAATGGGTGGTTACCCTATCTCATTTATAGGAGAGCAACTGGGCCAGTTTAACTTGGAAATTAAATTAATAATGTTGAGATGCAATATTAGTCATAAGCTGACAACGATAATATATAATATAAATTATATGATTTTTACAAAATAAATGCGATTCTCGGATAAATTGGAAAATGATGTAAGACTAGTCAGTTCAGTTCTATGTTGAATTCAAGTATAATAGATTCTAGTTCTTGATCCCAATTATTCAGAATTGGGGTTTATTGGATAGGTTATTGAAACCGACTCACTGTGGAATTCAATACCCCCATGATTTTGGGTCGATTTTGTTTGATTTTGGGTCTGAGACTAGACTGAAGGATTCTGATGACAAAATTGGTCGAAGAAACGACCTCAATGATTAGGAATGCCCGGAGACTTTTAGGGGTTTTTAGGATACTTCAGAAAATTATTAAGAGTATTATGGGATATATAGCCTTATACTCTATGGCATTCTAATAATTAATGGGGTAAGTATTAGATTGAAGTATCACCATTAGATTGAGGGGCAATTGTACTTGTCATTCAAGGGGCTTGTGTATATTAAAAGGTCCCATCTTCCCTCATTTGTAACATCAAATTCAACATGTCAAGAAGCAATGAAACATTCTCTTCCGAACACTTCTTCCTTAAGAGTTCCTTTTTACCATCAGAAGTACACCAAGTAACCGAGCGAGCAATTGACAAGGGGAAGGCTGAGCTTTAAGTAACTTCTAATAAACATAATCGAGTCATTTGGAGTCTAGTTGTTGCACGATTGCAATCTCAAGCATTGCCTACGATAGGTGATATTAAAGCAAGTTGTAGAGAGCATGATTGAGAGTTGGTAGTGCATACCAAGTGATCACAAGAATGTCGAAATCGGATGTCGTCGTTATTGCTGCTGGTGGAAACAAGGCTCAAGAGGAGTCTCGTGCCAAGAGAATTCAATGGAGAACGTCATTTCCAAATTCTAGGAGAATCTTACTAAGGAGTTGGCAGTGTATAGCACAATATACTTCAACAGAATGAATATCTTCTCGTGAATTCAACAAAGGTATTGAAGACGAAAATTTTATTGAAAATCACGCGTCTGCGTGTATTTCATGTAAGAACTCGGGTGTTTCACTAATAGAGATGATACCTCAAATATGATATTAATGGCGATCAACAATTACTGAAACAAAAAGTAGCTTATTTCTGTGCTTTACTTTGGATATAGCTCAAATATCAAATACTAAAAAATGGAGCTTGATGATGCATGACTCCTCCAGTTCAAGCAAAATTGAACTTGATGATGCATGACTCCTCCAGTTCAAGCAAAATTGAATGGTTAACTTTGCTATTTATATCATTATGAACATGAAAAGCCATGGATGTTATATTACTCCTAATCTCTAACATCCAATCTACATTAACACTCTAGCTTGAACCACGCTCAAGTGCCAGCCTAAGATGACCTGGGCACAAGATTCATAGTTTGATGAGAAGGTTGATCTCGAGTAAATTGAATTGCGAGCTATGTCAAGTCCACTCAGACAAGTAAACCCGTAACCTCGCAATTTTGAACTCGACACAACAATAGAATCTATCACGACGCAAGCTGGGAAAGGCCCCATCAGAAGTAAAAACCTGCCATTCGATATGGAGTGACAAGTATTCATGTTCCTGCACCAGTTCTACTTGTTCTAAGAAGCACTCGAGGCTAAATGCTACAGTCCATTCTGCGATGCTTAGAAAAGGATTTGCAATTACCAAGAGTGGGACAAGAGATCATACAGTACAGAACATCCATTTGCTTATGAATTAAAGGACGGGTTTGCATATCCAGATGCAGGGATTGAGGAACAATGGCTTCTGCAAGTTGACATTCACCCACAAGAACACAATTTCTGCACTAGCTTGCGGCTGCTGAAGAATTGTTGATCATTTGTAAAACAGGTTTAGGGTTGTTCATTCTTGGAACTCTTTCCTTCCACATTGTTTTCTGTAATGTCGCTAGGGCGGTCAGGTCCATGAGGAATCTTTCCAGGAAAATTCGTAGCAGAGGGATCGGATCCAAGATTACTGACAATGAAGATCAGGAAGGGTGAGCAATTCAAAATAGAAGGAAATAAAGGAGCAGCGAGAGTCCACAAGCTCACCTTTTATCCACGATAACCATTGACCGGAGTTCACAGTTTGCAAAGCTGCCCAAATATTATATGTCGTGTCATCTCATTGCAAGATTATACTACACTACGAGAAACATAGATGGCTCAACAACACTTCCAACCAAAAGGATACATGCAGTCACTCATTCGTCTAAAGCATAACAATAGGATGGCCGAAATTAAATCCTATTGAAGTCCAGATGCTGGAGCATAAAGCAAGAGAGTTCAGTAATTTTCACGTTTCTGCCAAGGACAAAATCTAAGAATTAATGAACAGGCAAAACAGATACTCACTTTCTACATATTTCAGTTTTCACCAAAGGGTGACAATCTCCTCCAAAAGAAGCTAATGTGTGAAACAAGAAACCACTATGTGTAACAACTGCTATCTCCTTTTCTTTCCGTGTCCACAACCTGCAGAAGCAAAGAGGGCCATTAAAGCCAATTTTTATTGTTCAGCCGAACCAGAAGATAGTTTGCACAGACTCCTGGCTGCCAAAGGAGGAGGCAAGCAGCTTGCATAACTGAAGGACTGAAGTCCCTATTATAGTCAAAAGTGTATGCTCTTAATTATTGACCCTATTCATTTTATGAGCACTCTCTATCACTAGATACAACTGTTGGCCGTCCATGAAATAATACAGTACATTTTCGCCAAACTTACATATCCACAATATCCACATAATACTTAGCTATACTTAGCTACTAGCATAAAAACCCAGGCAATGCATGGGATATCAAATTGAAAGATAAACATATTCATGAAATTTCAATTATTATTAGCATGAATCTGATTTTCAGAATGTTGTCCACATTGAAATGTTATTTATGTTGTTTTCCACCTATATATATAAAATCATATTATCTGTATCTTTCGAATCAAATAATCTTCCCATTTATTTTCCTTTTGCCATCAACTAAGCATTGTTTCTGAAATTCCCTAATTTTCTACTGTTAATTTCTTATGGACATAATGATATAGATTTCAGAAGTCAGCTAATCCTCAAAGGGAGCATATTTGATAATATGACAAATAATGTACACAGTCACCTTTAGGTAGTTAAAGTGTGGAAGAAGTAAAGTAATACTAAATCCAACTACACGTGTAATTCAGTGAAAGAATGAGGATATAAATTTTTTATAGTATTCGTGGAGACAATAAAAATTCACAATGGATATACATTAATAAAATTTACAATACGATTCATTAAAGAACTTTGAATGCAATTTTATTTTAATGTGGTTCTTTTCTATGATTACTATACATTAGTAATTTTCTATGTTATATTATCACAAATTCAGGGTTCTTCGTTTATCCTAGATGAATACATGTAGATCACACATAGTACATCTTTTTTCTTTTAATTAGTTTATCAAAATTTGGAAAACAGAAAACACCATAGTATTATTATTATTAGTATAATTACATGATACCCCTTTGTCTTTTTATTCTTTATAGAGTGTTAAGTGGCTTTTCTATATTGGGAAAATTAAAAATATGGCATCAAAGTAACTTGTCAATTGTCATCACACTAAAATCACCAAAACTTTCAAATTAGTAGTATGATACGGTACTTAGCTACAGTTAGCTACTGTAAGTTGTCTGGTTACAGAAGGCCTATTATAAGTTTACATGGGTCCTGCAAATCCAACAAGGTAGAAGCACTCAGGCAATTGAAAAATCCTGCCTAAGATTTTGTCATATATATAGCGCTACATCAAACTGGACCAGCATAAAGTAAAGCAAGAATAATCCTATGTATTGAAGATCCCAGTTGCATCTTCTGTTGTCTATCTCTTGCCACTTATCATGCTTGCCTATAGAGAGTAGAGAATTATCCATAGAGCTGACAAAGCATATCCACTAGTTTGACCACATCCAGTTTTGAAGCTGAACTTGGGGCACTTAGGGAAGGTTTAAAAGTATTAATTCAACCAAGCTGCACAAAAGCAAGTTGAATTGGAGGCCAATGAAATCTTAAACTATCTGTTGTCAAATCTTCTGAACTAATGCCTCTAATAATGGATTGCAGGATGCTCCTCAACCAGGGAGGCAAATCAAGTTGCTGATGTGCTAATTGAAATGGGAAGGACAGCAAATCAAAGCTACCGACTTTGGAACCAAAGCCAGGATGAACACACAATTTTGGCCAAACAAGACTTCAAAGGCCTCCTTGCTACTAGACTTATTACTGTGGACTTGGATGCAGCTTCCTTAACCATTGAAATGGGTGACATGCAAGCTTCAAGTAGCTTATGTGATGGTAGAAATGTATTAGGAAATAAGCCTGATATCAGGGTGGGCTCTTAGTATTTTGACTACCTATTGGTGCTGTTTTACGCTGTTTTTGCTGGTTTGCTTGATACTCTGCTCTTAGTTCATTAATGGATGTCTATGTTTTATCAGGGGAGAAAAAGAATGTGGCATAATATGATTACAAGAGAAACCCATAGGCTAATGAAACTATTGAAATTGCAGTTTCATTATATTGTACAGTATATGATAGGACAGAGCTTACAAATAAAACTGAATTCCATACAAATGTGAGTTAGTTTTGCAGCTGTAATCCTGCTCACTGAAAAGTGAGTGGTTTGGCAGCATGTCAACACCTAAAAAGTAGTTAAGCAAACACTAACCAGTTTAGGAATTTCAGTCCCCTAGCTGCAAGTTCTTGTTTTGTCTCTCTAACATCAGCCTTCCACAATACATCCTCATTGCTCTCGATCTGCACATAATGAGACATAATGACCAAGCTGCCACAAATTAGAAAGATCGAAAGAAGAGCACATAAAGCAGACTAACTTAACACTTTGAAGCATCAAAGAGATTCTAGTGTTATATATAACAGAAATATACTGATTTATTTGAGTATATACTAAGTCAAGTACTTTCCAGTGAGAAATCAACTCCTGGAAAAAGAAATTGGTAATCAGTAATACATCTTCTCTTATCACAAGGATGAACTCCCTGCAATCAGGAAAGGAGAAAAGAGTTTAGAATCCATGCATAACAAAATGCCAATGCTAAGGATTGCATTAATCTACTCAGGTAATTAAAAGGAAAACAAATGGAAAAGAGAAAGTGCCTAAACTAGTTAGATGAAGAAACTGAAGTTCTCTGCTACTTGCAAGACAAACTTGCTTATCACAACAAGTTGGCACGAGGACATGATGCATCAAACAACCAAATGACATCCTTGACTATGAATGAAGGGAACTAGAGTCAGAAAAGCTTAAGGAGCCATGGATCTAATCATTTTCTAGGAAATCAACACGAAACACTCAGAACAAATGAGGGGAGGGTTACAAAAGCATTTGACAGCACCTAAATTGGCTATATTGATTGCACTACCTAACCCTCATAGCTAGATAACTATAGGGAATGAATGGGACAATATTTTCTCAGAGCAACTCTCTTGTTTCAGGAAAGCACGAATTACAAGCATCATATAGCACTGCCCACAACCTTATGCACGTGCAAAGACCAACTCAAACAGAAAAGGCCCATTAATCAGCAAGAGGAATCTTTGAGGTGTATCCATTCTTATGTCCATTATCTGAAAGCTTTCAATATGCTGAGAAGTCTAAAAGAAACTTAGATGCATAAATATATATTAGGTGTCCCACATTCCCATTAAAAAGCATGAAGTGTAGCATTGAGTAGAGCACATTTAAACAACGCATACCAAATGTTCTCGACAAAGTTCTACTGCTACAACTGGTGGAGAGTCTACACTTGAAATAGCAGCACGAGCACTATTTCCTGCATTTGCAACCATTAGTGGTAGTACATCCAAGCTATCTGTGGAGGCTTCGCCACCAAATACTCCAACAGCTGTTTGAAGAGTCCTACAAAGCCATGTTAATAAGAACTGCAAGAATCAAACATCTAATAAAGCATTACAAAGAAAATGGAATATTATCTTGCACAAGTTTATGATGAACAGATATCACATTCTTTACTTAGCCATAGGCAAAGTTAACTGATACAGCACTATACATTGGCTATTGAAGTCACTAAAAGAACTATCTGCAGCAGGTTTCAAAAGCTCTAACAGAAAGCCCATGTACTTCCTTCAATCTTTTATGCAGCCCGTGACATTTCAAGGCAAAGTCCTATTCTAGTCAATGTGCCTAGACAGAAGTCACAGTTAATCCATCTATAATCCTGCTTAAAGTTTCAAGAGGCAAAATTCCATGTGACACTACTCAAAAGAAATTCCTAAAAGAACGACCCACTTCAGTATACTGACGCAACTTCCCATGGCTTTTGATCCCAAATAGGCCTCATAGAAGACCTCTTAAAATTCAATTTTTCCAAATCTTCCCCTTATAGGTCCATGGCTTCTATTTATAGGGATGATCACCTATTTTTTATGTTGACCTTTTCAAGGAAACGATTAGCACAACTATTCTACTTCAGTGATGAACACTTTCTCCCTACCTAACAGATCACAATTCAGAATCCACAGCAAGCAGTAATAGCATTATTATCAGTTCCAGCATACAGAGGAATTCATAAATCAGTCAAAAAGCACACAAGCACTAGCAGCAGTACCTCAGCAAAGGAGATGTTATGACTAAATCAATCTTTTTGGAAAGTCCACATGCCTGAACATGCTTCCTCAGATTATCGACCTGAGCAGCACAGCGAAGCACAACACGTGTTTTTCTAAGATGGACAATTCAGCCCGGAATAATATGAAATGTATGTAAATGTGGAGGATTCTCACTGGAAAATAAGACTGTTGAAAGCAAAATTACCTGCTGCCAACCTAATGGAGTGAGTTGTGCATCAAAATAATCTGGGTTCATGTAAGCTTTGTAGTTCTTATCTCCCTCTACATTGTGAATCCCCTGTCCATGCCTCACCTGGATATGAAGTCTCATAACATCATATTCTCTTCAATGCATTGCAAGAAAATCCCCTAAGAGGAATACAATGACGTCCTTCACCAGGAGTTGCAACTTCAAATCCAGAACCGACACAATATATCCGTAAACAGATGAAATTGACACTGACCAGATGAAGAGTCTTGCAGCGATGCAAAGGAAACAAGCTAGGTCCCGAAGCTCCCTCCATATCTGCCATGGATTGTTACATGCAAAGGAAGCAACAACTATGTAGATAACAATAAAAAGCAAGCTGCTGCATTAACAGTACAATATGAAGTTATAAGGAGAGAATATGCCCTCCAAAGTTGTGCCCCAAGTAGGAGCAATTCCAAGATGAAAAAAAACAGGGAAGTTGAAGAAAAAGCCCACTAAAGTATGACATCAACTAAGAGCAAACAAGAGGAGGTTAAAGTCCGCTACAAAACTTGAAAAACGACACATCATTGCAAAGCATCAGATCATGTCAACTGTCAAGAGCTCCACCAGCGCTACTTTTGCATCAAGGACAAGGAATCAATGCTTTTGAAAAGTCACTAATTTGAAGATGTTCTGCTTTCATCTCACAAATGGGTCCAAGCCCAGCTCAAAAGCTAAAAGAATCACTCCCATAAATATACATCAATCCCAGTTCGAGCTGCTAATTAGCCCACCATTCTTTCCAAAAAATTAACTTGTACCACCCAACCGATGATGCTCCTTCCTAACGATGACAGAGTTCGTATACGCCATGCTAAGTTGCAAACAACAAAGACATACATCCAAAACAAGTTGCCACAGGAAACAGAAGAAAGAGCCCACTGTCCAAAAGAAGCGCCAGAATATGCCATACAGCTGGTCGAAAAAACTGAACAAAAGCAGATTCAAGAGCCTAACAGTTCACCCATCAACCAATCGAAACACCCCAAAAAAAAGCTAAACCAAGAAAGACCACACAACACGCCACGGATCAGCAAAGATCCGGGGCAAGAAGACCGCGGAACCAAGAACCCATTTGCGAATGCGAACGTATCTCACCGGAAGGAGACGAGCGGCGGCAACAGCGGACCGAGAGAGGCAGCGGGAGGGACCGATGTGCGGTCCAGGTAGCGGGTGATGCTGCTGCTGAAAAAGGAGGATGAGGAGGAGGAGAGACGGAGGTGAAAAGGGTGATGGCGCGGTGGTGAGTTGGGAGCGGGAGTGATATGATTGGCGAGTGAGGAGGAGCCGCCAAAGGAGACATCCAACGACCGAGACCGAGGGACTGTTCTCGCTCCCTTCGTTCGTTGGATGTGATCTGCTGAGGTTTTTGTCTCCTTGTTTCGTGGAGAAATTTCGGGTTGGGCTGAGGTCTTGGTCGTTTGCTCCTTGGTCATCTAGAAGAGATCAATTATCTTCCATGAGGTGACGATTTGGACTCGACATGGTGATCTTGTGGTTCTCATATGTGCCTGATCCAGACTTTTTAACCCTTAGCACCTCGATCATATAGAGCGTACTACGTTTATAGACTCGCTATTTTGATCAATTATTGAAATAACCCATGACATACTATTAAGAAAAGCTCGAACGGCCTTCTATAAAAGGGAATCTATATCTAAAGCCAACCGACATAGGAAAGTGAGTACAAAATACCTAGAGATGCGAAACAGCCCTCATTAAGAAACTTGGCAAAATAGCCCTATAGCTTTGGGAGTGGGGGGTGTCTTCTCAATGAGACTTTTTCCAATGATGCTCAAACGGGTCGCTAGCAGTGGTCGTCCCTCCCTACCCTTTTACCTATTGAAAAAAAAAAATCTCATTTTCTTTTCACTAAAGTGAATTTCGATCATGAAATCAATGGTTCTATGTGATTTACATGAGCCCGTTGAATTAGGCAATGCAAATTCTTTATACTACATATCACATAGGTTATCTAATAACTTTTCCTTATGCTATAGGTCATATAGCCTATAAAATACAACCAAGCAAATGCCGGAATGACGTAGAAGTTCATCCTTTTAGTCAGACACAATGTAGATCTTACCTAATATGTGATAAGTCTTTCTCCTGATTCGGTAAAATGGTCCCATGCTAGTGCTCGCTATCAATATATATTTTCCCTTCTCTTGGAGTCCAAGCGGCATCTAGGATTCGATTCTTTTATGTGCACTTAATCTTTTAGTGTAAGCATGACCGTCATGCTGAAAAAAGGAACATCCGAATCAAAGCATAAGGTCCAAAAGAGTCTGCAGGGGATGGCTGATGAAAGATCCAGACATGCAGATGGAAACTCATATGGAGCAAGATTGGTCGGATCAAAGCATCCAATCTTCCTGCCCCTAGCGATTGTCCCAAGTTGAAATGAACTTGAAAGAAGGTTCAGGGCTTTCACCAAATGTAATCATAGGCCCAGTTAATCAAGCCCAGCCCAAGTTCTCAAAACTCAGCCCATCCTCTTTCTTTTCTTCTTTAAATGATTAGCGTGGAGTCAAGCAAAGCGATATAACTTATTCTTATCTTGAACGGGTATTATATACTGGATTTGAGATAAGTGAGTTTCGATATTATTTTGTAAATGTGCATAGTAAATGTTTAATCAACTTAAAAGATATGTATTGCTCACCAAAGTGTAGTTACTTGTCTCATTCATTTCAAACTTTTTCAGGTTTTCCAATTAGTAATGAATAGTATGAGAGCAATATCTATGAGAAACTTTTGGTAATTGAATTATGGGTATGAATATAAATTGTTGGATATGTTCGAATTGCTATACATTGAGGTTTAGCTTCTTCTTTTGGAAAAATATATATATTCTTTGATGGACAATAAAAACTCTGATATGTTGTTTTGATTTTGAGACTACGTCCTTCAGGTTAAAAGAATTATGGTCGTGTCATTACCCTTTTTCTGTAGGATTCGGGGTTTGACACCAAAAGCCTTTCCAAAAGATCCAAGTTGCTGCTGATGGATCTATAATTGCCAACCAAATTCATGTGCTCCTTGAGAAAACCCTAAAGAGATCATGTAATAAAATAGTTTTGTGTCTCGTTTAAATCCTTAACTAAAGTTGTATAATCGAAGAACTGAGGTAGCACATTGCGCATTCTAGACCATGGTTAAGCTAAGGTAGCACATCTCGCCTCAGGAATTACTAACTCGGTCCCCTTCTGCCTCGGGATACGGAACTGCTTGGGCGATAGGACCGCTTGCCACTCCTCCTCCGACTTCCAGACTGACCGAGCATAATGTTAATTTACCAGTCATTACTTTGCACGAAAGAGATACATAAAAAGATCAATTCATAAAGTTGCAACCAACGAAACATGTGTTCAAAACTCAAGCAATTAAGCAAAATACCCCACTTTCACTGAACCGAACAAATCATTCTCTCCCTTAGCGTGCTTCGTGGAAGCCCTCTATAAAATTTAAAAGCAAGAAAAGCATTAGAATATTTGTACTCAGTCGAAGCCCAAAAGAAGGGCCTATAAATGGACATACTTAATCCCAAAATAGTAATACTTTTCTTGCTTTAAGTCGTCCCTCCTATCTCTTGATTGGAGCAAGTGCAGGCCATGGACAATTATCACTCATGCACTCTTCCTCACAGCAACAATAATAATGTTAAAACTTTTGTACCAAAGGTCACGATGACAAATACCGCGGTGGAAACGGCAGGACGCAACTTGTTTCAGGAGTCAAAAGGGCCGACGAAGAACTCTCCCCCTTAGCCTCCTGATAAGCTCTCCGACTCCGGCTCAACCTAGAAGAGAAAGCAGCTACTATCACCAAGCCTCCATGCCTCCCAAAACAGAGGCGATAGAAAAGAAAAAAAGGGAAAGGAGAAAGAGAGGTCTCACGATACCCATACGCCTCTCTCCTCCGCCACAATATCCCTTGCGGCTGTCACGGCATTGCCGAAATCCCAAAACTTAGCACCGCCACCAATATATCTAACCTCACAAACCTCTTTTGCTTCAACATCCTTGGCTACGCGCTCGAGCCCGAAATCGCGTCCGAATAAGGAGTAGAAGACAAAGAAGCTCAAGAGGCCAGTCAGCGGCCGGCGAGGAGATGCGACTGGAAAGTCGATGACGGTGACAAGGACAGAGGCGAGGAGGGAAGCACGGTGAGTGAGAATATGTATGGTAGTGAGCGTGTAAAAGAAAAAAAAAAGAAAAAGAAAAAGCAAATATCAAAAGAGATCAGGAGATAAATCAACGTGATCTTCCACATCCAGAAAATCAAAGGAGATTCGAAAAGAAATCAAAGTGATCTTCTCAGATCTACAAAATCACGGGAAATTAGGAAATAAATCTACGTGATTTTCATATCGTACAATTCCAATTGGGATTGCCTTTGCTCCTATAAGTAGGAGTGCTCCCCAACGGAGAAGAACCCACAAAAGCAAGAATATGGAAGAAACAACTTTCTTCTTCCAAAAAAGAGAGTTATCTTTGAGAGCAGCTAGAGATCCACCTTTGGTTGAAGTTGTGAGATCTACCTTTGGGTGAAGTTGTATCTCATTATTTATCATAGTGGAAGTTTGAGGTGGACTATGGTCCATGGTTTTTCCCTTCACCTTGGAGGGTTTTCCATGTTAAAATTCTAGTGTTATTTACTATTCATCTTTATTGCTCTCATTCTATTTAATTTTCACAGAATTAGTAGCGGGAAAAATTATCTAGGCCTTCTCCACAAATATTATTTTCTTTTTTTTCCCAACATGAGGAGTGGAGTGCTTGAGGAAGAGAGAGGCACAAGTGGGAAGAAGAAGCGTGTTTCGTTGAAAAAAGGAGAGAAAATGCAGCAAGCGGTAGAGCAGAGGATTGTGAAAAAACAGGCTTTCAGTTTATTTTTTTAATCCACGTCAACGGACACGTGTTGACTTGTTAGTGGGCTAGCTGCTTATGTGCGACAATGCCGATGTTTCAGGACAACAAAATTAACTAGAATTGGAACAATAAATGTGACAATGGTGTCAATATTGTCTCGCTGATTCGGCAAGAAATTTGGCATTTTTGAATGCGGGGGAGAGATGAGGGAGAAACAAAGGAAGAGAGACGAAGCTGCAAGAGCAGGGCAAATGTGCAAACGACTGGGGAAGTGTATCGAATGATGGTCAGCTATGAGGAGTGCCTGAAGAATGGAGGGGGGTTTATATATGCTTAGACCCTGTTCCAATTTCGTTGGTGAAGATCTAAATGCCGATCATGGGACAAGAAAGTCTCCATCCAAAGTGTACATTTCCACCCATGATCGGTATTTAGATGTTCACCAACGAAATTGGAACATCAGGGGTTTAAGCATATATAAACCCCCCTCCATCCTTCAGACACTCCTCACAGCCAACCAACATTCGATACACTTCCTCGGTCTTTTGCACATTCGCCTTGCTCTTACAGCTTCGTCTCTCTTCCTTTATTTCTCCCTCATCTGTGCCGCATTCAAAAATGCCAAATTTCTTGCCGAATCAGCGAGACAATAACGACGCCATTGTCACATTTATTGTTCCAATTCTAGTTAACTTTGTTATCCTGAAACATCATGGGACACCGGATTCTCTATTTGATACCCACCCCTTTACTATCTTTCTCATCATTTTTGTCCCGGATTCTCTATTTGATACCCACCCCTTTACTATCTTTCTCATCATTTTCACGCTTCTTCTTTATTGCTTTTTGTCCCTTCCACTTATTTTTCTTCTACCGGTCTTTAGTACTGCTCGTGGTGCCCGCATCTTTTTCTTTCTCAAGGTCTTTTCCTTTCTCTCCGTAGCTTTCCTCACGTTGCTGTTGTTCCGAGGTCTCTCCTTTTTTTTCCTATATTTGCCATTGTTGATAATGCTCTTTCCAGCTTACTTATGGGGTCTTATTCAAAAGCTTAAGCAGAAGATGTTAGTAGTCGCAGTCCGTATGTTCGGCTACCGAGGAGGAGCTCTTTTGCCATATTGATTCGTAGTACTAGTCGGTGTTTGACTAGTCAATGTTTTTAGCCAAAAAAAACTAGTTGTTGCTTAACAATTTCTTATGTCCTATTACATACTGACATTGGATTTGAGTAGTCCTTAAAAGGCTTGAGGGAAGAAGAAACGAGTGGGAGACGCGTTGGCCAACCTCTGCGTCCACCCACTCTCTCGTTCCGACGGCTGAGCAGCAGATTTGGAAACGCCAAGCAGCGAGCTCACAGCCAAGACTCCAAATCTCGAAGCTCGTCAACCTACGCGTGGATGCAGATTAAAAGAAGACATAACATAGGGATTTCTTTGTATTTATGATTTTCCCTTTGCATCTATTTAGTTAAGGGAAGTTATGATAAAGAATTCTATATCTAAAATTCTGGTGTGGGTTGTAATCAAGACATCATTGGAATTTGATATGGAATATATTGTTGCTTTTTTTTTTAATGCCTTTTTTAGTTTTGTATACGACTCAGTTTTGTTTTACTTGATTTACTTCTTTATCCATAGGCTTTTATATATTATTTAGTATTATAAATGATATTATTTTGCACTTAATTATCATGCCAACTTTTTGAGTTTTCTAGGTTACGACTTTTTTGCTTATAGATGTAATGAAGCTTGCTGTTAAATATATATAGATAAAACTGAGTTTTTCATTACCTTGCACTTCATGCATTATTAAGATTTCACTCCGTGGCACATTTCAATTCCTATTACCTTCCACCGGTGAAGTGGCATCAAAGCCAACAAAGATCACCGGAGAGCAAAGTTATGTCTGGTTTAACATTGAGCAGCCTTTTTCAACATGCCACATTAGAACAGCTTGGTGATATAGCCAATAAAATAAAACCAATCAAATGCCGGAATGACGTAGAAGTTCATCCTTTTAGTGAGACTCAATGTAGATCTTACCTAATCTTTGATAAGTCTTTCTCCTGATTCGGTAAAATGGTCACATGCTAGTGCTTGCTATCAATATATATTCTCCCCTTCTCCTGGAATCCAAGCGGCATCTAGGATTCGATTCTTTTATGTGCACTTAATCTTTTAGTGTAAGCATGACCGTCATGCTGAAAAAAGGAACATCCGAATCAAAGCATAAGGTCCAAAAGAGTCTGCAGGGGATGGCTGATGAAAGATCCAGACGTGCAGATGGAAACTCATATGGAGCAAGATTGGTCGGATCAAAGCATCCAATCTTCCTGCCCCTAGCGATTGTCCCAAGTTGAAATGAACTTGAAAGAAGGTTCAGGGCTTTCACCAAATGTAATCATAGGCCCAGTTAATCAAGCCCAGCCCAAGTTCTCAAAACTCAGCCCATCCTCTTTCTTTCCTTCTTTAAATGATTAGCGTGGAGTCAAACAAAGCGATATAACTTATTCTTATCTTGAACGGGTATTATATACTGGATTTGAGATAAGTGAGTTCGATATTATTTTGTAAATGTGCATAGTAAATGTTTAATCAACAAGATATGTATTGCTCACCAAAGTGTAGTTACTTGTCTCATTCATTTCAAACTTTTTCAGGTTTTCCAATTAGTAATGAATAGTATGAGAGCAATATCTATGAGAAACTTTTGGTAATTGAATTATGGGTATGAATATAAATTGTTGGATATGTTCGAATTGCTATACATTGAGGTTTAGCTTCTTCTTTTGGAAAAATATATATATTCTTTGATGGACAATAAAAACTCTAATATCTTGTTTTGATTTTGAGACTACGTCCTTCAGGTTAAAAGAATTATGGTCGTGTCATTACCCTTTTTCTGTAGGATTCAGGGTTTGACACCAAAAGCCTTTCCAAAAGATCCAAGTTGCTACTGATGGATCTATAATTGCCAACTAAATTCATGTGCTCCTTGAGAAAACCCTAAAGAGATCACGTAGTAAAACAGTTTTGTGTCTCACTCAAATCCTTAACTAAAGTGGTATAATCGAAGAACTGAGGTAGCACATTGCACATTCTAGACCATGGGTAAGCTAAGGTAGCACATCTCGCGAGTTCATTGAAAGCTATGAAAATGCTTCAGGAAGAATATGTCGTTTTTTGACGTTATATTTATCTAGAGCCAAACTTCATAGACAATCGGCTATAGATTGTGGAGAGGATTCTCGACTTCTCGTGTATGAGCATGATTGAGATCCCAAATTCTCATCAGTGTAGGTATGAAGCGACTGTAAATTACAATTCAAGTTGGAGGATCTATCAATCGCCAGGATCAATTAACTAAATCACTAGATAAGTTCCCTCATGAATGCCTTAATGCTAATGACACTTATTTTGCAGTCATCTCACTAAAATAACCACTGCTATTGCCAAGTGCTGTATACATCTTCCTTTTACTTTTTTAAAAACCATCGCGATATATGTACTTTTGACTTTTATCTCAAATTACTAAAATCTTGCAGAATATATGAATATTGACATGTCGATTTGTTTAGCAACTTTTGACTTTACATGATGTTTTTGAGTTCTGTTGGGAAAGACACTAGTTAAAATTTGCAAACATAAATATGGGGTTGACTTGTAGAATAATTGATGAAAAATTCGACGACTTTAAGTTCATAAAAGGCCATTTTCAACTCCGAAATAACCCTCCATTTTGTTGGGTCAAAACAAAAGCAGGGCTGCTAACTAGACATTGGCAGTGCAAACAATAAACGAGCAAACTGACAGCAGCTATGCTTGGAGGAAAATGCTCAAACTGAGGGGCACTCTCAAGGGATCATAATGGATAAAAATCCTTCAAGGAGTTATCTAGGATTCAACTCTTCAAAGAGAAGCTAGATCGAATGACGTTATTGCTGGAGATGATTGCTATTGGCCTGCGTCAAGATCTGAGGCCGCTAGTTTTGTGGGTTATATGGGTCCCAATCCTACTTCTGCAGACAGAGTGATCTTCTTAAGGCTTGAGTCTGACTACGGTTCCTCAGCATAAACTAATCAGGTTTAAGCCAAATGTTGCTAAACATGGCAGGTAGCATGCAGACTAAAGACCCAATGAGATAGTGGAGTATTGTTGATAAAATATGTATTGTCAACTTTCTAAACTGTCCTAGGCTGGCTTACGATGTGGAGCCAACTCTCTGCGTACGATTATAAGCAATCTGAGCTTCACCCTCTCTTAGAAATTGCATCAGTCGATACGTTCAACTCACTTTCGACAACACAAATTTGAGTACAAGTTGTACTGCTTGAATAAAGCCCTCCAAGATCTTAGCAGTCTCGTTTACATAAAATTACTCCCAAACTAGCTTAGACAACATACAAAACGTTAAGTTATCAACCTTTGTGTGATTTAAATTTCGAAACACCTATTTCAGAGCCCTCAAAATTGCGCCGTGAATGTCCAATGCACTTTCGAAACTGGTCACACGCCCAGTCCACGAGTACTGGATGTGCAGTTCACAGCCGCCAAAAGTCGAAGGTCTGGTTCGCATGGCTTGACACTCGATTCTGAACCACCTTCCTTTGTCTAGGGTATTCCGGACCCTCTTCCTTTTATTGGGCATAAAAAGCTAAAAAAAACCAAGAATTTTTATTAGCACATAATGTCAATTTTGAAAATAGTTTTTCTTCTTTTCAGTCGAATGTTCCTTAGGGTATGGCTAGATACATTTGGACTGTCTTCATCTTTAAAAGAAAATGGAAAAAAGTGGAGCATACGGTGATGGAAATATAACCCATAGGTAACGAAGTAGACAAGACAAGAATATTATAGGGAGATGTTTCATGACGTTGTTCTCATGGACTGTACCGTTGTTGTTATTATTGCTAGCTACAACGCTGTTCTTTGGATGGCACAAAGTAAGCTATTTCACAACGTGCACGTTGACAGAGAGAGAGAGAGATTCATATTGGACATGACAGAACCAAGAGACATCAAACCAACGAAAAGAATCAATGGATATTGTAGGAAAAAGCAAGAAGAGACATCATTGTTCCCACATAGCCCAGACACTTTCACACAAAATACTACTGGAAAGGTAAGTTTCCTGGCGTTAATAACAGCTGAAAGGTCAAATCTTTTATTTAGACGGAGAACGAACTATGGATTGGTCTAGTGATTAAAGAACGGATCGGGCGTACATACCAAATTAATTATCAAAGTCAACAGAGTGCAAATAGGACAATGCCATAAGGCATGTTAACTCAGTTGTGGACATCTAACCTATCCTCACTCACTCCAAGTGTAGGAGGCTACTATACCTACCTATTCGATAGTAGCCAAGACCTAAATCATGACATGGTGTCTAACTTCACTACCGTGAGACCCCCTAATTCCCTATATATCTTTGTCTTCCTAACAGAGAGGGAATAGGAGGACAGCGCGGGATCTCTCACCCCAGGACAGTTCTCTCACCTGTTTTCTCCATGAGCCTTTTAAGGACCTGTTCAGGTCCACAAATCTTTTATTTAGAAGGAGAACGAACTATGAATTGGTCTAGTGATTAAAGAACGGATCAGGTGTACATACCAAATTGATTATCAAAGTCAATGGAGTGCAAATAAATTCACATTTGCTTTGAGTATTTTGGATTTGGACTTAGGTCTTATCTAATATGCAAAGCTAACAAGGTATTTCACGAACTTAGCACCTCACGTTCCAAAGGTGACCTTGATTGATAGAAAAAAGAAGGGGGGAAGTGTTACATTTTGTACATTGTGATTAATGATTGCTTCATTGGAATTGGAGTGGAAAGCAAAGAAAGTTGACCGAGTCCAAAGAGCAAAAGTTGAAAAGAGGCAGCTACCAAATGCATGAATACATGACATGGAGGCAGAGGAACCTAAAGAGACGTGCCTTTATATAGTCAAATGAGCTCGGTTTCTGAATTAGAGGAGGACAATCGAAAACATGAAGATGAAGATGCAAATCACGGCTGCCGTTCAAATATTGGCATTCATTGTCGGATTTTCCCTCATTTTCGACGTCGCAAAAGGCGATCCGGACTTGACTGTAGTGACCCAACTCTGCAGCACCTTCTATTACCCAGCGTGCGACGGCTTTGGGGCCAAGATAATCCAGGTTTTCTACGAGCTAGATGGCCACGCCACTTGCAATTATGAGCTTTCGGAGCAGGATTGCTACGTGTGTTTATCACACGCTGACAACCTCGTAACGAACGAGTGTTTTCCAAGCATCGGCGCTCAGTTTGAGTTGAAGGATTGCAGAGTGAGGTACGAGCAATACCCATTCTTCAGGTAAGCTTAGTATTTTATGAACTTAGGACTCACGTGCCAAAAGTGACCTCCATTGTCATTAAGAAGAGGAGGGACAGTGTTATTTTTTGTGCTTCGTGATGAATGGTTGCTTCCCTGGAATTTGAGTGGAAAGCAGACAAAGTTGATCAAGTCCAAAGAGTAAAGGCTGAAAAGAAATAGCCACCCAACGCTTGAATACTTTCATGACATACCGGCGGAAAAACCAAAAGAGACATGCCTTTATATGGTCAAATAAGCTCTGGTCTCTGAATCAGAGGAGGAGGACGATCAAAGACAAGAAAATGAGGATGAGAGAACAAATTGTGGGTGCTGCTCAAATACTGGCATTCATGGTCGGATTTTTTCCCATTTTCGACATTGCGAAAGGTGACCCCGACATGACTATCGTGAACCAGATATGCAACGGCTTTAAGTTCCCAGCATGCAACAACTTTGGGGGCAACATAATTGGGGTTCTCCATGATTAAGAGATAAATACGCCCGATCAAGGTTATAACTACTATACTTCATCTCCGGATGTTGATGGCACAACCTATGCCCATGCGAGTTGCAACAATGATCTTATGCGGGGGGAATGCCTCATGTGTCTATCGTATATTAACAATTTCATACTCCATGACTGTTTTCCGAGCATCGGTGTGCAACTTGAGATGGCGAATTGTAAAGTTAGGTACGAGCAATACCCGTTCACTGAATAATTTATAAGTTCTTTGCACATGAATTTGAAGTTTGTGTGCAAATTGTTGAATAATTGAAAGCAATGAAGTTTGTTCAATAAAAAGAGTGCTTCTCGTGGATGTTGAAAGTCATAAAACCTTGTAGAATGCGTTTGCTATTTCATGGCTGTTGCGGTGTAATGTAAAACTTCTCTCAAATTAAGTCTCATTGACTACGTTTTGTTTTTGTTTGATTATTGGAGAGTCTATATCTCATGACCCACTTTCGGACACGTGGCTGAAGGGAGTCTCTCTCAATCCTGATTGGAGGATATTATTGCCGTTACAAGATTGTACCACCACTACAACGACATTACAACTAAAATTGCGGTGGCATTCGTACCATTGTGTGAAAATCTTATTGGTGATGTAATCTAGTTTAGCATATGAATAGAATGTTGTCATGGTCTAGAAAGAGCAGAGTTGAGCAGATAAGCTTTTTCCTAGCCTCTACAGTGGCACACATCAAGATAACACTTACCATGACAACGTGCAAAAATTTCAAAATCAGTGAAGAATTTATGACCAAGATCAATGGGATCAAAATTCAAAATCATGCAATTTCTTGCATCAGGATCGCTCAAGCTTATTACGATAGTGACGACTGCATCTGAGATATATCGACAAACGAAGTGAACAATGGTCACAATTGAGTGCAACCTGTCTAGATTTGTCACCAGATGTGACGGAGGCTTGGTACAACCCACGGATGAGGTTGCTACCTACCTTTACAATCTGTTGAAATATCCTGCAGACAAGTAAATGAGAAAACATACATATGGAACAATTCTCCTTTCATGGAAATGTTCGATTCTATACTCATCATTCATCATTGTCGCAGTTTACTTCGCCAGTGATTGCATCTCAAGTCGATGTCGCTGTTCTGCTTCTCTCTCTTTGGCTTCTACTTCTCTTACAAGCTTAGGCATGCTTGTTGATTGCTGATGCGCGAACACACAAGCACACAAAATCAAAAGCCACATTGTTCCTAGCAAATGCTCGTCCAGATATGAGATAACAAGATTAATCCACACTAGGCCAACGCGAGGGGGAACCAAAAATGGGTTGTGCATGTGGTGTCATCAAAGCTTGATGGCAGCAAAAATATCAGTAAACGAACTCTGACCAAGATCAATTCAATCCAATTTCAAAATAATGCAATATCCTGCAACAATTGAAATGGCTACTTAAGCTATCACTGTGCCATATCTGATTCCTACATGTAAAATGTAAGAGTACACAGAGAACAATCTATAATTCTTCGTATTCACTAGATCATTGGAATGAATGGGAAAAGAATGGTAGCAAAAGGAATGCATCATCTATCTAGACTTCTTGTCAGATATGATGGAGACTCAGTACGCCCAGATAAGGATGCCAATAAACGGCGTAGGTACTCACAAAAAGAGCAAAGCAATTTATGCTGCTCAGACCAATCTAACTGTGGAGTGTGGAAAATCCACCATAATATTTTGAGACATAGAAACGTGAAACTGAAATGATTTTCTTTCACCAAAATGCTCATTTCTCCTCATCATCACCGGAGCTTTGCTTGCTAGATTGCATCTCAATTAGCTGCTGCTGTTCCTCCTCAGTCTCTTTGGCTTCTACTTGTTTCTCAGGCTTAGGTTTGCTTGTAGATTGCTGATACATGATCCCTCCAGTCATGCAAATCAAAAGCCCCACGGTTCCTAGCAGTTTGGAATGCTTGTCCCAGATAACAAGATTAATCACAACTGTCAATAGCTTGTTTACAATGCCAAGCACTGTAAATCCAGTGGCAGAAATTGCCCTCCTACAGGAGAACCCAAAGAACGAAATCGCTAGACCAAATATGCACGATAATCCCACGGGCAAAACCACCTGAAAGGAGTGCCAATCTGACTCGTCGGAGATTTCATGCTTGATTTTCTTCAATTCACCCATTATAAAAAGCTCCAGAGGAAACAGTAGAAGAGCCTCAAGATTATTATACAACACAAGACCCCACGTATTTAGTCCGATGGTCATGACCACGTGCTTGATGTACACAAAATCTATGGACATGCTCACGAGATAAGCCAGAGCCCAGCTGTATGCCATGAATGTGAACTGATAATCAGTAAGCACATAAAGTACACTTCCACCAAATATCGTGGCCAATGAGAGCCACGTTTTCATTGTAGGCCATGGTTGATGCAAGAAAAGAGTCTCTCCTATGGCAACAAACATGGGAACCGCAGAACGGAAGACGATGAACGTATCAACATTGGCATGGAGGAGGAGCTCGCTGTTGGTGAAGAGAGACAGGTAGAAAATTATAGCTGCGGGCAGAAACCGCCACATGGTCACTAGATCAAGTGGATCGTGCTCTAAGAGCTTCAACCGACCGAAGATGAATACACCAGCAGCACTCGTTAAGTACTGCAAAGCGGTCAGAGCACCGGGGTAAGGGAACTTCATAATCGCCCATTTATTGATGATCGAGAGCAACGACGCTGAGATGCAGTATCCAGCAGCTACACCATAAATCGAGGCTTGGTGAAGCAAAGCACTGTACCAAGAAGAGGCTCCAGAATCAACTTGAGCCACCTCAGCCTTCGGATTCTCCGCATCTTTCTCAGTAGACATCCTGGTGGAAAAGGAAAACATTAAAAACCCATTTTCCCCCCTATAGTAAACGTGCTCTCCAGTTTAAAGCCAGATATCAAACATATAAAACCGGCTCGGTCGTGTATATTATAACTGATTATGGGTGGGTCTGAAAAGCAACGCAAAAGACACAACAACCCAGCACCATTCTCTCACAACTCCTCAAAATGGGTGGGTATGGAAAGCAAGGCAAAAGACACAAAAACCCAGCGCCATTCTTTCACAACTCCTCAAAATCTCCCCAGAAAAGCTGTAGAAATACCCCTATAGCAATAAAAACCAGGCTCATCACCTTAAGGAAGAGCAAAATCGGGCATCCCCGCTAACCATTCCACGTCAATACAATAAAGGAAACGATCAGAAGATCAAGGACTCTAGCAATGCAGCAAAAAGAAGCACTCTTTCTTTCAAAAGCAAGGCATTCGGGAAGTGGCAGTAGCACTTCATGCTCGAGCAAGTCGAATTTAGAAGGACAAGTGAAGGTTGCACCCTGCCCAATATGGCTATAAAAGCCCAGCTCGTTACTTTAAGAAAGAGCAAAATCGGGCATCCCCGCTAACCATTCCACGTCAATACAATAAAAGAAACAATCAGAAGATTGAGGACTCTAGCAAATGCAGCAAAAAGAAGCACTCTTTCCTTCAAAGTCAACGCATTTGCGAAGTGGCATTAGCACTTCATGCTCGAGCAAGTCGAATTTAGAAGGAAAGGTGAAGATTGCACCATGCCCAATACGGCTTTTCAACGGGTTGGGCACTCCAAGACAATCATCATGCCAATGAAGGGGTTTTTGGCGGTTCAATTAGCAAGAGGTGCGGGATTTCATCGAACATCAGACTTCAATCAAAGCAGCAAAGCAGCACCAAACCCCACCATAATCAACGCTCCCCATTCACGGAAGACTGACCGAACAACCCGATACGCACCGGCGACAGCGCATTGCCCCGAAGAACCGAATCGAACGAAAAGGAAAAACTTACTCTCTATCTCTCTGCGGCTCGGGACTCCAGAACAAGAGGTGAGCTGCTGATCGGCTTTTTATCGCGCTCCAGCCTCAGGAGATCTCGCTTCCGCCGACTCCGGCGGCATGGTTCCTCCGATCTCCGCCCCGGAATTCCTTCGGGTCGCGCGCGCGCCGGCGGGGCTCCGAATCTCGACGGAATGGACGGGAAGCGATCGATGCCGGGGCCGGATTCGGATTCGGATTCGGATTCGCTGGATTCGGGCTCGCAGTTTGGAGATGGGAGAGCGATCGAGCAAGGGAGAGGGGAGAGTGGAGACTGAGACGGCGACGTTTCCGTGGAAGAAGGGCGAATGTATCTTGACTTTGGATTTTTTTTTTTAATTTTACTATGAAACAATATTGGGTATCGGCACGTGCAAGGGAGATTGCAACTGGCCTGATCTCTTTTTTTTTTTTTTTTTTTTTTTTTTTTTTTAACGAATCAATTAGTAAGGGTAAGAATGATCTCGATGGGCGGTTCCCACTACTAAACCAGAACCGCCTCACTAAGGACTAATTCCAAAAAAATTGAATCAGAACCACCCTTTTCGATCTAGTTTTTGAATGGATCCATGTACCGGATCTTAATTTTTACAAAATTATATTTATTAATTAATACTGAAATGAACCTAATTTTTATGTCGAGCATTAAAGCTTGTTCGGCTTTAAATTCGGACCGAAGTGCGAGCCATTAATTTTATTAGGAATTGAAAACTGTAGGGCTGAATAAATCGACAATACGCGTTAGCCCTTGATGCTCGAGCGAGCCGAATTTGGAGGGGAAAAGCGAAGGTCGCGCCATGCCCATGAAGGGGGTTTTGGCGGTTCAATCAAAGCAGCAGACCAGCACCAATCCACACCATAATCAACGCTCCCCCCGTTCACGGAAGACTGACCGAACAACCCGATACGCACCGGCAACAACAACAGCACGTTGCCCAAAACAGAAAGAACGGAAGAAGACTTACTCCCTCTACGCGCCTCTCCGGCTCGGAATCCAGAACAAGAGCTGAGCTGCTGATCGGATTTCTTATCGCGCCCCGGTCTCACGAGATCTCCCGGCCGCCGACTCCGGCGGCATGGTTCTCCGATCTTCGCCCGGAATTCCTCCGGCGGTCCGTGGGGAAATGGCGCGGGATCCGAGCTCCGGCGCTTTGCGTCGGGATTTTCTCTCTCTCGGTCGTCGGCGATTCGAGCTCGCAGTTTGGAAATCAGAGAGCGATCGAGCAAGAGAGAGAGAGAGAGAGAGAGCTGGAGAGTGGAGACGGGGGACGGCGACGTTTTCGTGGGGGAAAGGCGAATATATCCTGAAATTGGAATTTTAATTTTATTTTGAAATAATATTGGCACGTGCGATGGGAATTGCTACTGCTTAGATCTCTTCCTCTCTCTCTTTTTTTTTTTCCTTTTTTTAACCAATCTATTACGCCTTGTTTGGGAACAAAACCGCGTTTGGTAAAATTTTTGTTACAAGGAACAGATTTGGAGTAGAATCGCGTTTGGCAAGCCTCACAATGTTCAATCCCGCCGGTAGCTTGGCGGGCCTCGCCCAACCTTAGCGAGACTCGCTTGGCCACTGATAAGGCTCGCCCAGCCCCGCCGGTGGCCAGGTGGGCCTCACCTAGCCTTGGCGAGGCTAGCTTGGCCATCGGTGAAGCTCAGCCGACGAGGGCTACTCACCGAGGGTCGACAACACTCCGGTGAGGTTGCCAGCCCTTGTCTAGCTAGTGGCTGGTAAGAAGTAGAAGAATAGGAGAAAAAGGGGAAAAAAAAAGAAATGAAATGAGTAAAAATTTTATTTAAAAATTAAAAAAATTGATTTGGAACAGATCGATAAAAAGCATGGATCAAACGCAATTTATTCCGAATTATAAATTTTGGACGCTTACCAAACGCGTACTACCTATTTCGATCCAATTCTTAAGTAAATCTATATTACATATCCTAATCTTTATGAAATTTAATTCATCAATTAATATCAAAATGAACCTAATTTCTAGGTCGAGCACTAAACCTTGTTCTGCCTAAAATTCAGATCAAATTGCGAGCCATTAATTTTATTAGGAATTGAAAACTATAAGGCAGAACAAATCAACAATATGCGTTAGTGAGAAGCTTAATTTGCAACAAGCATGGCGAGCCCAAAGCCATGAGAAGAGAGAAGTGAACCTCCAAAACCTCGATCTCAAGTGGTCCCTCTCCTTCGCAACATTAATGATTCTTTGTAGTTTTACTTGTACTTTGGTTATTTTTAGAATAATGGTTTCTTAGTTAATAAAAAAAAAAATAAACAACTCATTAACATAATAACTTTTTAGTTATATGATAAATATAATATTTTTTTGGAAAAGAAAGGCAATGATTTCCCCCCGAATGAGGAAAAAGGAAAATCGAAAAAGAAAAAAAGGTAAGATATAATCTTAAATTAAGAATAAGCCCCATATTTGAGATTAATCTTTGTTGTTTTGAGTTTAAGATGGTAGATTTGTCTTTTAGTAAATTGAAATCAAACAAAAAAAGAAGAAAAAAATATGTAAGAAGTAATCTTAAGTTAGCGGCAGGACCCACGATGCATAATTTGGTCAATGGGTGTCACAAGCCAAAAAAATGGTGGAAAAGTGTGAGCCAAAAAATATTGCGATAGAAGAAAATAACAGACGAGTTAGGTTCCATTTGTTTTATAAAAAAAAATGGTTGATTTGGAAAATATTTTCCTAAAATGATCTCTTATCACATACAAAAATGAACAAACAAAAAATATCTTCATTGTTCATAAAAATATTAAAACACAAATTATCTTCAATAATAAAAATATTTTTAGTTGATTAACTATTTCAATTGATATGAGCGACTGTTTTCAAGAAAATATTGTCCAAATCATGTATTTTTCTAGAAACAATAGACTTAAATTGGTGTAGGATAAAAAAATTACTTTTGTGTGGAATTTATACACGAGATTCATTAAGTAAATATGATAACTAACTTTCCCGTTGTTAGTATATAAAATAGTATATAGATATATAAATTATAATGAAGATATAGTTTGGTACTTAATCTACATAGACCAATATAGATTAAGTTCGTGAATATCTTTTTTCTACTCGGAATAGAAAATGAGCATAAATTTATTTGGTAACGCTCATATAATTTTTGTATTCCCGATAACAGATCAGTGGCTAGAAAATGAATTTAGAACATAAATAAGAAGTATAAAATACTACTTCTTTATTCTTGGGAACAAAAAGAAAAATAAGGCCATCTTATAAAAACAAACTCAACATAACATAATGCTTGTCTTTATACATCTGACACAAGAATCAACCTCCTGACCCAATTCAAGTCCCCACTTTTAGAAATATAAAAAATTAGAATTTAGGAAGAAATTTAGGAGGAAATTTAGAAATTGGAATTTGAGTAGTTTCACTAGATTTTAGTGCCAATTCTAGTTTAAAATTAGCTTAGCATTAAAAATGTGAAAATCTCTTGATGAAAATTGGATTCAAAATTGAATAAGCTTTTGAGGCTTTATTATATAGATTTTTGAATGCCATTTTACTTTAGAGATAATGTTTGGTTGTGAAAACTCGGTGACTCTAGTCTTCTTCCCTTAAGATTATATTGGAGACATTTTTTGAAATCATCTATAGTTCTGTTTTAATGAAAAATTAGATGGCTCTGAACAAGTCTTTTGTATTAGCATTTGTCCTGTATTCATAGTAGTCGAATAAGCATGTTCTATGAATTTCGGATGTCATTCACTTAAAGGTTTGATGAGTTTGTGCAAATAAACTTACCAAATATTGCCTCCATCCTCAATTGTTCCGTCATTACCTATTCTACTACCTATTCTACTGAGCAACTTTTGCTCTTCTTCCTGTAGTCGAAAAAGCTCAAAAGCTTTATGCACTTTTTTATTGTAATACCCAAATATTTATTGTCAACCTTCTCACATTTTAAGTTATAAACTAGCAAGAGACTCTGTTACCATTTCCAGTCATTCATATTTGACTAACTATTAGTTGGATTTTCAAAGGCCATTTTAGAATATCTTCATCAATTAAAATTTTAAAATGTCCAATTTTATTCAAACATAAATTGTTAAGTCTCCACTAACATTTCTATAATAAATGGAAAAAAAATTGGGAATAAAGATTATTAGGATTGTACCAAACGCATTTTTTTTCTATTTCAAGAATAAATTTTTTATGTAGTTATTGATAGAAATTGTTATCGGAAGTAGAAATATTATCAAACGCACCACAAATGCACAGTTGAATTATAGCTCTAAAATGACGCATCTTTTTTTTTTTTTTTTCTTATTTTAGGAATAAGATTTTGATCACTCAAATTCATTCAGAGAAATTTAAATTTTGCACGCTGAGAGCACGATGAATTTAAGGCCATTAGACGGGCATGTTAGGTCAGGTCAAAAAAGGTCCTACTCAAATTAATTAAAAAGGGTAAATCATAATAATTTTGGATAAATTTAAGGAATTACATGCAAATATGATGATAATCGATAGCAATGTGCCATGTCACTACTTATGGCCTTGCTCAAATCAATTAAAAGCGGTAAATGATAATAATTTTGGATAAGTTTAAGGAATTAAAAGCAAATATGCTTATTCTTGATAGCAATGTACCAGTTCACTACTTACAATCCTGCTCAAATTGATTGAAAATGGTAAATCATTATGACTTTGGATAAGTTTGAGAAATTATGCATATAGGATGATGATTCATGGTAACATGCCACATCACTATTTATCGTCCAGCTCAAATCGAATCAAAAGGGTAATAAAATATAATTTTTTTGATAATTTCAAGGGATTATTTGCAAGTACGTTCCTGCTCAAATCGATTAAAAAGGTTAAATCATAATAATTTTAGATAAGCTTAAGAAATTATATGGAAATACGACGATGTTTGGCAGTAATTTGCGATTAAAAAGGGTAAACCATAATGATTTTAGATATGTGCAAGGAATTATCTTGCAAGTACGATGTCGATTGATGGCAACCCGCCACGTCACCACTTGCCGAGATTCAGGTCGTCGTCTTCTACAGGGGGCAGAATCCCTTCTTACCATAAACAGCACAGCCTTCCCAGATTCACACTCCGAGCGGCCTTCGGACAGCTACAAATGGCGGCGGCACGGGACGCGGCGGCCTCTTAAACCCTAGCTCCGCCGCCGCAGCAGCAGCCTCGCCCCCCCGTCGCTCCGCCTCCGCCTCCGCCTCAGGCCGCCGTCTCCGTCGCAGGTAACGGCGGCGACTCGCCCCTCTCTCCGCCCCTTTCTCCGCCGCCTGGTTTTTCCTCCTCGTACTCTTGCTGTCGAGTCGATGGCCGGTGCCCGGTTCACGGTCTCGTTTTCCGATCGTCTCGCTTTGGCTGGTCGGAGAATGGGGGTATGAACCGGTGGCCGGAACGAATTTGGATTCCGGAATGGGTTGACATCTGTTGAGATTGTTGTCTGTTTGATCATGAACGTCCTAGAACCTGCCTGACGTGTGTTTGCTTGGAGGTTTTCAAGATGGTTTTTTTTTTCAGTCCCAGATTGTGTGTCTCTTCTCTTATCTTGCATGTCATTTTGTTTTATGGTGGATTGTAAGTTTTTTTTTTCCTCTCGGTAATGGATGAACCTTTTGGGCTGATTGCTTGTCATTCTAGTTGTGATAGTTGGATGCTCTTTTGTGGGGGTTTTGGGTTAATGTCTATGATGTGAGGAATTTCTCGATTCCATCTCCAGTCCAAAATGCAAGCAATTAAGAATTGGGTCGTTGACTGAGTTGAGAAATTTACAGCATGGATTCTCTTCTCTTTTTTCAATGTTCTTCTTTTCCCTGTTTTTGGGTGAGGAAAACGTTGTCTTATTTTTTCCCTTTGCCGAGCACGAAGAATCAATCACGAAATAGCTTGATCCACAAGTGGCGGCTGTGTATGTCATGCATTTCGAACCCTGTTGTGCCATCGGTTCAAGCTACTCGTTGCTTCAGTTCCCTCTTGGCAAACACTTGTGAGCCTCGAGCATTAGCTGGATTGTAGTGAGTTCATTGATCTGAGATATGCAGTGACATGTGATTGTATTGTTGTATTATCTTTTAGAGATGGCGACATGCTACTTCTGTCACTCATTTTGTTTGGAAAGCTGCTACTATTTAATATAAATTGTTTTCCTTGTTAATTGTTTGTTAATTCATTAAGGGTTGAAGTGCAGGAGTAAGATTTCCAAAGGCGCTGGGTATGGCATTAGCTCTTAAATCAACTTGCTTTGTTCAACTTAAGAGACCCAAATCTTGCTGTGCTTTTCGGTCTTCGCGGCAACTAGCAGTTGTTTCTACCAGAAGAAGTACGACAATGGCTGCTCTTAGCACTGTAGCAACAATTGGCATCTCTGAGACGTTTGCTAAATTGAAGAAAGAAGGCAAGGTAAGAGAGTTTCTTCTTTTCTTTTTTTTATAATGAATTCAATGATTATCTGTTGTAACTGTTTGCTTCAAAATTTTTGCTGTTTGTTGGTTTTATGGGTGGGAAGGTCATCTTGATGTGACATGACATGGTTGCTTCCTTGTTTGATCTCAGTTGAACTATTGAGCATTTTTATGCGAAGTGTTGGGAATTTGTAAGGTTCAGCAACTGAATTTAAGAGATTGTTGTACTATTGTTAAGATTAACCCTTGCTGCAACTAGTTCAAACTATGAGGATTGATCCTTCTATTTTGTGTGTTACTTTCTGCTCTTATCCTGTAATACATATGTACATCATTTGCCCGGAAATTTTATATATTTGCAATTTGGAATGAGTAGCATCACACACCATTTCATAATCACAAGAACATTAAATTTGTAAACTTCATCCTTTTTAGTTTGCAAGGCACATCATTTGAACTAAACAAGTCCCAGGGGCATTCATTGACACTTTCCCTTTTTAGTTTGCAAGGCACATCATTTGAACTAAACAAGTCCCAGGGGCATTCATTGACACTTTCCAAAAAGATGGCAATTTAGTCTGAATGTAGTTGTGATGTAGCAGCCATTATTTTAATATAGGAGGGATGCTCTTTAATGACAACTGTGTTCTTTCATTTTTGCGAAGGTGGCATTTATTCCTTTCATCACAGCTGGTGACCCTGACCTTTCAACGACTGCACAAGCTTTGAAGTTGCTTGACTCATGTGGTTCAGATATAATTGAGCTGGGTGTCCCGTATTCTGATCCTCTAGCAGATGGTCCAGTAATTCAGGTCTGGTATTTCAATATCCTATAGATTGTTTAATCTAAGTTTTGGTCCTTCATCTTATACATCTTCGTTTTTAGGCTGCAGCCACTCGATCCTTGGCAAAGGGTACTAATTTTGATGCTGTTATTTCCATGTTGAAAGAGGTAAGACTGTTTGTGCTTTGTGTCATACTTGAAGAGACTGATTAATTGTTGCCAAAGCTGCGCTTGTTCTCCTTTTAATGGACAGTTCAAGGTCCAAATGACTGATTCTTGTCACATTATATTTACTAACCTAGCCTTATCTTCTAGCAAAGAAAATAAATTTGTGATGCTGCTTTTGAAATTTTCCAGACTATTACATAGTGCCTTCTATCCTGATGATAGCAAGTTAATTTTTCTTGACATAATGCTACCTTTTAGGGTGAAATTTGTCTGAAACATTGCATCATATTGTTCTTTTCAGATTCAGTGCTCCCATTTTGTACTAGTGATCCTCGTAGTGTAGAAACGGTGATGTATATGTGAAACCATCCTTGGCGGTTGCAGAATGTTTACAGTACTGTTGATTTATATTTTGTTTCCTTCATGCATTTTTGAGATCTCATTCTGATGCTGCAGTTTTCAATGAATAGGTTGTTCCACAATTGGCATCTCCTGTTGCTTTATTCACATACTATAACCCAATTCTGAAGCGTGGAGTTGAGAAGTTCATGTCCATCGTAAACGACGCAGGGGTTCATGGTAATTTGCAAGTTTCCCTCGTCTTTTGGCTTGAAACACTTACATCTGCATACGACACTTTGGTTAAATTTAGATATATGATGGAAAATAATTTTTTACTTTTTCCCACATCCTTGGCCAAGATGAGAAATCAGTTGAACGTATTCAATTTTGGATGTAGATGTCATGATGTAAGCAAGCATTGTCAACATGTCCATCATTACTGGCACAAACTCGATTGCATAGTTCAGTTCTTAAATTTATCCATGTTTAGCTTTTCATTGAACATTTATTGAAAGAGCTATCAAGGGAATAATCACCAACGGATCAGAGGAATACTGCAGTCATAACATTACAAGCAAAAACCAAAAGGTTATTTTGGAATCTATCATGAAGCTTTTTATCAAAAGTGACCCTTTGTGACCCTTGGAGAAGAGTCAATTTTTGGCTTAGGCTAGGATGCAGATCAAACTGCCTGGCCAACTGGAATCAGTTTTCAATCATTCTCATGGGTGTGAGGTGTTTTCTTTTTTTCTTTATAGGTGAGATGAGTATAACTAATTGATTGAAGATCTCAATTGAAGTCTATGCTATATAAGGAGCTACTAAAATTTTTTCATGTTCTCTCTTCTAAGTGATGCACCGATGTCTAAATTAGGCAGTAGTGATAGTAATTCCATAGTATTGACAGAGGATGCTTTTTTAAATTGAAAAAGTAAAACTGAAAGTACATTCTTGTTCATTCATGGTGTTTAGATCTGTTTTAGCTTGTAATCTTGTCTGTGCCATTTTTTATTATTTTTTTCAGGTCTTGTAGTTCCTGATGTTCCTTTGGAAGAGACTGAAATCTTAAGAAAGGAAGCTCTTAAGTACAAAATCGAACTGGTTTGTCAGACTCTTAAGACAACTTAATGCTCTTCACCACTTACTTGTTTAAATTCCTGAGGATGATGCTATGCATTATAAATATAAATTTCTAATCTTGGAATTAAAATGACAGATCTACCTTGAGTTTATGACATCACAGAATCATAATTTACACATGTTTTTACTAATTGTTTCCCCATAACTAGACAAAAGGTCAAATGGTTCTTCAGTTTGTGATTTCAGTTGTGCACCTTGTTCTTCATCTATGTCCATGTTGCTATCGTAGGATAGGTCTGTCTTTTGTTTTGTTGCAAACTGATATACACGTCAATGAAAAGTTTACTACATGGGGCCTGCATTGAGGTCTGCTTTTAGTTTTGTAATCTTGGCCTGCTTTGTTGAAGTCTGTTGAATCTATCTCACCTTACTCTAGCCTCTGGAACTATATGATTCAGGTTTTGCTTACTACACCTACTACTCCAACCAGCCGAATGAAAGCGATAGTTGAAGCCTCGGAAGGATTTGTATATCTTGTAAGATCCTTTATGCTGTTCATCCTTATCCAATGCTGGTCATCTGTATTGATGATGAGAATTTCTTATCCAAATTGATGCAGACTATTAGACATAGATTATTAATGTAATTGATAGTGTGTTGATCATGTTCTAGCCGCCAATTAGATCAAGCGTAGCACATATGTCTGCATCAATGAAGTCAATGAAAGGACAGATACATCCTTGCACCTATGCGTGCCTGTAGGTATACATGCATAAGCAAGTCTCCAGATTAGGACAGTATCTGATTTGAAGAGTTAAGGCAACATTGATGTTGCTTTTGTGGTTTCATTGTTCTTGCTGATCTCTTATGGAAAAGTTTTTTGGTTTCGTGCAATATATTCTGCATTCACTTGCTTCACAAATGAAAGTTTCACGTACAGTAGTCTTACAGCCACGGAACATGCATGGAATATATGCAATTGTTATTGTGGGTAGTCCAGTGTCAGCATTTTGTGTGATTGTATTGTTACATTTTTCTTTGAGTTTCTGCATTTTTTTAGTTCATTTACAAAGAGATGACATGGCCATTTATTTAATTTATTATAGGTGAGCTCTATTGGAGTAACTGGGGCTCGAGGATCTGTGAGTGCTCGTGTGGAAAATCTCTTGCGGGACATTAAGGAGGTCAGTTGATTCAGAACATTTCACTTGTTTCATAATGTGCGATTTCATGTCATCAACTACCTAGGAATACTCTTTAAGATACTTGTCATGATTAATTTAGTTTTCAAAGGATATCCTCAATTTGTGGATTATCCTCATATATTTGCAACAGAAAAAAATTCAGTACAGCCTCAAATCCTATGGGTGTGAGCAGCCTACATTTATGGCCATTTAAACATGATGGTAATAATGCATTCTTCAGAGAGCAGGAATATTGTCCTTAGAGCTTCGGTTTCATTCCTTTAATTGTTCTATGCGGCTTCAAACAAATCTGACCGGAGGTGTATGTCAAATAGACACATCAGTGGGTGTCATATTGAAACTTCTAGAGCTCCAAGACTGCAGGATAATTAAATAATTAACTGACCAAAAAGTTTGCCTGAAGTCTCCTATATGGTTTTCTGTAGCCTGTCTTGTTAGAATCATAATGAGTTCCTGGTTGGTTGATAAGTCTAGACACCAATAATCCACATGCAGATTAACAATCAACATTTCAGGAAGTTCACGTCACTTCCAGCTCCATCATGGGGTTTTTACCTAGCATCCAATTAGAGAGACACTTAAAGATGGTCCTGTGTATGTTCATCAACTTGTAGAACACTCTGTACCAATTTGAGTTGCTGTATTCTCCAAAGTTGGGCATGTTGGTGAATATGCTTCGACATTGTTAAACATTGAAGTGGGACAATCGAGGGAAACTCCTTTTCGATCATTGAGGTATGCATGCTCTTGCAGGCAACTACTAAACCCGTTGCTGTTGGCTTTGGCATATCGAAACCCGAGCATGTGAAGCAGGTTAGTTTTTATTGGCCCACTTCGAAGTGAAAAGACTTATATCTCGTGTTTGGTACTTGGTTTTCACTAATTTTCTCACAGATTGCGGGCTGGGGAGCTGATGGCGTGATTGTCGGGAGTGCAATGGTGAAATTGCTCGGTGAAGCCAAATCTCCAGAAGAAGGGCTGAAGGAGCTAGAAAATTTAACTAGATCTTTGAAATCTGCACTGATATGAGAGAGGGTTTGTTTGATCTGACCGGCTTGTTAGCTCTTCATCTCGGCCTTTTGGACACAACGGCATTTGTTTAGATCAATCCGTCCGGGGTCCCTTTATAATTTTGTGTCATATGTTCGGTCGGAATTTATAGTGTCCTGTGCCGGGAACTCTTCTGAATAAATCAGACTTTTGGTGCCGGAAACAGGTTTTCACTGAACTGCATTTTTCAGGCTCGACTCTGAAGAGCAACCTTTGACTTCTCAAAACGCTTTGTGAGATTGATCCACTGTAAATTGCTGCATAAGAGCTAAGCCGATTCAAGTTATCTTTTTGCAAATGATTTGATCTTGGAAATCGCGGTAGTGTCATTGGCTTCTTTTCCGGTTTATGCCTAAGTTGATTTTTACCGGAGATGCATCAGCATGCAATATAAAATCTCCTGTGCAGCTATGACAAATAACATAGGGACTGCTCAGCAATGCATTTCGGTAGTACATTTCGATGTCATATTTGATGTTGACCCGGATCAAATTCTCACCGATTTCGGACGCGTGCTCTCACATGCAATATATTTTAGGAACCATTCTACTCTTTTTTTATACTCGCATGACTGGGGTAAATTGCAAAAAGTTGAAAACTTGAGGGGAATTTTGCAACAACATAAAATGCTTGGGGAGCAATGTGCAATTTGCCTAAATATTAGGCTAACAGCCTTCCCACCATATCTGCAAATTTCGGTTGAACTCTCTCTCTCTGTCTCACCATCACAAGAAAATAAAGAAATGGGCTTTGAAGCTGTCAAGCTCTCGTCATCACTCTCATCCTCCACCAGGTCCATCCTCTCCAGCGCCACCACCAGACCCTTCTCTCTCCTCGCCTCTCCGCGCTCTTCTTGCCTCAAGACCCACCTCGCGTTCCGCCCGATAAGGCCGCCTCCGCCGCCGTCTCGTGCTGCCACCGCCGCTGCTCCGTGCGGTGGTTTCGGCTTGCCGGGCCGTTCGAGGAGGAGCTTCCGCGGCGGGGTGGTGGCCATGGCCGCGCCCGGGTCGGTCCGGAAGTCGGAGGAGGAGTGGCAGGCGGTCCTGTCGCCCGAGCAGTTCCGTATCCTGAGGCAGAAGGGGACCGAGTTAGTAATTCCTTTGAATTCTCTTGATTTTTTTTTTTTTTTTTTTGGGTCTCTGTTTTACTGCTAGCTTATCTTGATTGTGGGTTTGTCGTTCTTGATTTTTGTTTCGTTCCGGCTCTTGTTGATGCTTCACTTTCCGTACTGGGTTGGGGTTTGTTGAATTGGGTTGGTTTCGTTTGAACGTGATTGCCATGCTGTCTTTTCTTGAAGCTTGGGAACACTGAGCAGGGAGCTTTAAACCACATTCTGTTCAATTGTGCTGTCTCGGGCCGTGTAATTATGTGATGGGCTAAAAAATTTCACCCTCTTATGCCGCAATGTAATAGGTTGAATCGCAAATGGGTTTTGAGTTTTAAAAAGGCACAGCAGAACACATTTTGAGTGCATCAAGCGGGGTGTGTTGGAGGTGGATTCTTAGTGAATTACGTCTTAGTAGGGGAATCCATTGAGGAAATGCAGGTTAGGATGTTCTCTGGGTTTTTCCAGGTGCTGGCAAGGGTTATTGTTTTCTGGTTTTTTGTGGGAATGAGCTGTTTTAGCTATTACTGAAGTTCTCTGGAACTGTCCTGTGTTTGGAAGGACTTAGTTTTTATCCGGAAATGTCGGTCCTTTTAGGTTCCTTTCGGGTGCTAAGGATTTGTTATTGCATGAGTACTGACATCTTGGTTACTTACGAAGTCTTATACTTTCCACTTTTCATCAAAACAAAGGTGAAAAGGTGTCAAAATCATCCTTAAAGTGTGAATCGTAGGGTTACCACGTACAGTTGGTGCAAATCTTTGTGCTTTGAAGAGCTTTTTCTTTAAAATTCTTGTTTCTCGAAACAACTTCTGCCTATCTGTTGTGAGGGAGTGTGATCCCCATTTTGACTCATCTAATGCTTTTGCATGGTCCTTGTAACACTCTTTCTTTACACTCTGTATCTTGTTTTGTACTCATTTTACTTTGATTGTTCCAAGTGTCTCTTAATCTGTTAAAATATGAAAGCAATGCAGAGCCAGTATTCAAGCTCCCTAACTACTAGCTCTTAGGCTCAATACATTATACGCATGTGCAGGATATAGGAGGGATCAAAGGGCTAAGTTCCTATCCTTTTTTTAAGAGAATCTCAGAACTAAGAATAATATCCTCTTGTTACTGCTGCGGCATTTTAGAGAATGATTCATTTGTCGTTCTCATGATCGTGCTGTTACCATCGATTGCCTGCTAAGGCTGATCGCGATAGCTTAAGTTCTTATCAACCCTCGTTGTGGGGCTTTCCTGCTTTAGTAATCAATCAATTGATGGACTGCAGTTTTGGTACTATGCGTTGCTTGGGCAAATATTGACTAGAAAACAAGAAAAAAACGCATGATATGGATAAATCAAATGACATTGGGAGCACAATGATTTATTTTTTTGAAATACTGTGTAAGAAGATACGTTCTGATTAGTTATGTTAGTATGTGCTGCGACATAGGTATACACCCACTAGTAAAGAAAGCTGTTAAAATAGGTGGATGATCTCCTCATATCATGCTTTGGGGAAAGAATCCTATTCCTGTGGTCATGTGTAGTATTAAATTGTTGAGGTGTTATACACACAAACAATCCTCTTCAAATATTTAATGGCTTCGAAGTGATCTGAGAGGACTTAAATGTTGCCGAGCCTGATGCAAGTAGTTGAAGACTCATGTATATTCTTTTTGAATGCAATCTCCTCCTTTTTTTTTTAATTCAAGTGTCAAACCAATGGAGAACAAAGGAACATGACTGAATACTTTTCGATGCCTCCTCTACTATGTTTTTGTACAAGAAGCAATTCTTTCCTCTGGTTTGATATTGGGTATCGTGTGCGGTAAATCAATATATATATATATATATATATATTCGTGTATTATCTTCAAACAAAAAAGGGTCATCTTGACCTGTCTCATCTGTTGCTGTTTCTCTCACATGTAGATATCCAGGCACGGGTGAATACGACAAGTTTTCTGAAGAGGGGGTGTACAATTGTGCAGGATGCGGGACTCCTCTTTACCGGTCTACAACTAAATTTAACTCCGGCTGCGGCTGGCCTGCTTTCTACGAGGGCCTTCCCGGAGCTATAACCAGCACTGTGAGTCTCTCTTTTTATCAAATAAACGTGTGGTTACAGGTAACTAAGATGGTTCTGATTGAAGTTGATTTCTATTACGGCTTGCTATAGATGACATCTTCCACTTTGTGTTTGTCGAGCTTTCTAAATTGTGAAAATGACGAGAAATGCAAAATGAATTGGGCGTGTTCTGCTTCAAATCATTGATGGGCTTGCCTTGCTTTTTGATCTCAGTCGGATCCAGATGGGATGAGGACGGAAATCACTTGCTCTGCATGTGGCGGCCATCTGGGTCATGTGTTCAAGGGCGAAGGGTTCCCAACACCGACTGATGAGCGGCATTGCGTCAATAGTATTTCACTCAAGTTCGTTCCTGCCAACTCTAATCCTGCCCAGTAAACTTCTGCAGCTACACTGATCGATCGATCACCGGATGCGACCTTCAATTGCTGCTGTTATCCGAGATTGTTTGCTTCCAATTTCGGCACTATGTACAATAAGCCCTTCCCATAAATCTTCCTGATCTGGATTGAACTCGGATATTTGCTGCCGTCTCTAGAGTAAATAAAAGTCGAAATCTTTTTTCTTGTTATCCATCTCGCAGATGTTTCTTGCCAAGCTGTTCTAATGTCGCATGTTCAAAAAGGCTGCTCAATGTTAAACCAGACATGACTTTGCTCTCCGGCGATCTTTGTTGGCTTTGATACCACCTAACTGGTGGAAGGTAAAAGGAATAGAAATGTGCCACAAGTGAAATCTTAATCATGCACGAAGTGCAAGGTAAAGAAAAACTCTCAGTTTTATCTATATATATTTAACAGGCAAGCTTCATTACATCATGCATGAATATAAGCAAAAAAGTCGTAACCTAGAAAACTCGAAAAGTAGGCTTGATAATTAAATACAAAATAATATCATCTATAATACTAAATAATATATAAAATCCTACAGATAAAGAAGTAAAACAAAATTGAATTGTATCCAAAATTAAAAAGGCATAAAAAAAAAAAAAGCAACAATATATTCCATCTCAAATTCTGATGATGTCTTGATTACAACCCACACTAAAATTCTTTACCGTAACTTCCCTTAAGAAAATGGATGCAAAGGGAAAATCATAAATACAAAGAAACCCCTATGTTATGTCTTCTTTTAATCTACACCCATGCGGAGGTCGACTAACTTCGAGATCTGCAGTCTTGGGCACGAGCTCGCTGCTCGTCGTTTCCAAATCTGCTGCTTGGTTGCCGGAACGAGAGAGTGGGTGGATGCGGAGGTCGGCCAAGACATCTCCCGCTCATTTCTTCTTCATGCAAACCATCAAGGACTGCTCAAATCCAATGTTAGTATGTAATAGGATATAAGAAATTGTTTTTTGTTTTTTTCATTATGAAATTGTTAAACAGTGACTAGTTTTTTTTTTCTTTTTTTTTTGGCTAAGAACATTGACTAGTCAAACACCGACTAGTGAATCAATATGGCAAAATAGCTCCTCGGCGGCCAAACATCCGGCCTGCGACTACAAACATCTTATGCTTGAGCTTTTGAATGAGACCCCATAAGTAAGCTGGAAAGAGCATTATCAACAACGGCAAATAGAGGAGGAAAAAAGAGAGTCCTCGAAACAACAGCAACGTGAGGAAAGCTATGGAGAGAAAGGAGAAGACCTTGAGAAAGAAAAACATGCGGGCACCACGAGCAGTACCAAAGACCGGCAGACGAGCAATAAGTGGAAGGGACAAAAAGCAATAAAGAAGAAGCGTGAAAATGATGAGAAAGACAGTGAAGGGGTGGGTATCAAATGGAGAATCCCGTGTCCCCTGATATTTCAGGACAATGAAGTCAACTAGAACTGGAACGATGAAAGCAACAATGGCGTCGATATCGTCTCGTTGATGCGGCAAGAAATTTGGCATTTTTGAATGCAGGGACAGATGAGGGAGAACCAAAGGAAGAGAGATAAATTTGCAAGAATAGGTAAATGTGCAAAAGACTTGGAGAAGTGTATCTAACGATGATCGGCTATGAGGAGTGCCTGAGGGATAGAAAAGGGGGTTATATACGCTCCCCTTCCTAGATATGAGCCATTTTGAAAGTCTTATCTTTCGGGAATATAGAGAAACATGAGAATATAGAGAAACCTATAGAGAAACATGGGAATATAGTATGAGAATATAGAGAGACCTGTAAACAGGTCTCTCTATATTCTCATACTATATTCCCATGTTTCTCTATATTCCCGAAAGATAAGACTTTCAAAATGGCTAATATTTGAGAAGGGAGACTTTCTTGTCCCATCATTAAAATAAAATATTCACTGGTTGTTAATTACTACCTGAGGCACAAGCCTATGGCCCACTAACAAGTCAACACGCGTCAATATATATTCCCATGTTTCTCTATATTTCCAAAAGATAAGACTTTCATAATAGCTCATATTTGGGAAGGGAGACTTTCTTATCCCATCATTAAAATAAAATATTCACTGGTTGTTAATTACTACCTCGGGCATAAGCCTATGGCCCACTAACAAGTCAACACGTGTCCGTTGACGTGGATTAAAAAAAACTAAAGGCCTGTTTTTTGAGAAAATATTGGGTAGATTTTACGAGAAAATATTGGGTACGTGAGACGCTCCAGCCTGTCAAACAAGAAGGCACTCGGAGCGCGACACGTGTCCTCCCGTAGGACCCATCATCTTTAAATATTGGACGAGCAGGGCCACCAGAAACCTTTCCCTCCCGGTCAAATTTGAAAAATTCGGGGCGCTCTCTCTCTCTCTCCTCCCAAGAAAATATTAGCTGGGCCCCACGACAGATCCTTCTCTCTTACAATTAATTTGAACGGAAGCGTTGGACTCTCGCTCTCCATTTTTTCTTTCGACTCTCGCCCGGTTGCTCTGCCCTCCGCTTCTTCTCCGATCGGACACGGAGCCGCCGTCCGACGAATCACGCCACCGCCGCCGCTTCCGCATCCGCCTCGTCGGCCGCCACTGCATCTGAGCTAGAGTTAGTATTTTCTCGTTCGTTCTGCCCCTTCGTCACGCTGCTCCTCCGGCGAACGACGGAGCCCGCCGTCCGACGAACCACGCCGCCGCACTTCCGCATCCGCCTCTTCCCCCACCTCCGCATTCTCCTCCGTCTTCAACGGCGACCGGGCTCTTCCTCTCCCAGTCGCCGTCGAAGAATCCGTACTCGAAATCAACGTCCGGGCTGATGCAGGGGATGCGAGGGAGACGGAAGCGGGACCTCTTGGATGCTCCGGGTCGATGCATCTTGACGTGGAAGACCAGGGTCTTGTCGAACGAGAGCTCGCGCTCCCCTTAGCGGATAGGCATCGAGCTGCGGTAGCCGCAACCGCCACCGATGCTCTTGATGAATCCAGCCACGGCGAGACGGAACTTGACCGCGAGGAGCCGCCTGAACGCCCCGCCTCTCCTCGGCCACAGCAGCGCAAGGCGAACCATGTCCCAAGCTCTGCGGGTGACGTCGGAGTCCCCGCTTGCCATTTCTGGATGCAAAACGTGTTACAGAGACGGTGAGGACGGCGAATCGCAAGCGAGCGGAAGCCCAACGCCGGAGTCCCGCTTGCCTTTCCTGCTTTACCCTTCTCTCTCTGTTGGTCGGAGCGAGCTTGAGATGCATAACAATGGAAGCTGCCGACACGGCCACGGAGAAAGCATTGGCCGATTCCCTCTCGCGGGAAGTGAACCCCATCTTGTAGAGGATGATGTGAGAGAGATAGCGGATGCTATGCCGATCGAGGAGGTCGTCGGTGGCAGCATTCAAGAAGGGTTCTCTTGTTACTCGTGGAGGTATGCAGACAAGCCCCCGAGAGACGGGAAATCGTCGACCTAGACTTCCTTCTGTTTCATGGACCACTGTTCGGCTCTTTGCATTCTTCTTTATTCGTCTGTAACCGAGGTCTGAACTCGATCATGGGGATCTCGATGAAAAAATAAAACTACGAATTGTTAAGTCCTTTGGATCTGGAAGAGAAAGCGTGTAGCTAAGTCCCTAAGTTCGAAGAAATGTGCTGTTTTCTGAAACAATCATCAATAATAATATTGCAATTTTGTTGATGCTGTTCGTTTACTTTTTGCTGATTTCTAGCTTTATGGTACACAAAGTATAGAATGCTCTTCCGTGTTGGTATATTTTTTAAAAACTTTTGTCACTTGTTGAACCCGTTTATAATTTGCCAACATTGTTTGTCTAACTTACCAACTTGACTTTTCTAAGAACTTTTCTAGCTTGATGTTCATTTGCTCGCTCTGAACTTACCGGCTTCTCTTTTAATTTACCAACATTGTTAGTCTAACTTACCAACCTTTTAGAATTTGGCATATATAGTTGCCCTTTCAATATGCTTTGTTTTTGTTTCATCTATTATGGCATTTTTTGCCATTTTGTCGTCTCCAGTGATGAGCTTGCAGGGCTTGTTCAATTATTCTCACGGCATTATCGACCTAAAAGAATGAAGGCACCATTATGCACAAGCAATGAACATTGCCGCGGGCAACACCATCATTTGTTTGAACCGTGCTAGTCGGTATTTTCCTATTGCTCGGAGTTCGCACATCAATCTAAGAAAAGCAGCTTCAGTCTACCAAGATACAATCATCAAATCGATATTTTCTGGCCAAATAGAAGTATATTGTAAATCATTATAGCAAAACACAATCCAAGAATCTGTGATATCATAATAAGCAGCAACTTCTGGTATCAAGGCAAGTATTCTCTGGAACAGAGCAAGAACCGTTCACCCACAGAACCTTGATCTTAAAATTGAGCAGAAACAAGGAAGCAATGAGAGAGTTATAATCTCTAACGCCAGCCAAAGCCTGATTCACTGAATGATCACAAATGGGTCAATGGATTTAAGCAATTCATTTACATGCATAGTAGGCCTATTTGAAATTCAGTGATGACAACTGCTTTTGCAGAGAGCTTCGCACGTTTGTTCAACAAGAAAAAAGAAAGACATAGAGAAAGATGGGGTTCACTTCCCGCGAGAGGGAATCGGCCAATGCTTTCTCCGTGGCCGTGTCGGCAGCTTCCATTGTTATGCATCTCAAGCTCGCTCCGACCAACAGAGAGAGAAGGGTAAAGCAGGAAAGGCAAGCGGGGACTCCGGCGTTGGGCTTCCGCTCGCTTGCGATTCGCCGTCCTCACCGTCTCTGTAACACGTTCTGCATTCGGAAATGGCAAGCGGGGACTCCGGCGTCACCCGCAGAGCTTGGGACATGGTCCGCCTTGCGCTGCTGTGGCCGAGGAGAGGCGGGGCATTCAGGCGGCTCCTCGCGGTCAAGTTCCGTCTCGCCGTGGCTGGATTCTTCAAGAGCATCGATGGCGGTTGCGGCTACCGCAGCTCGATGCCTATCCGCTAAGGGGAGCGCGAGCTCTCGTTCGACAAGACCCTGGTCTTCCACGTCAAGATGCATCGACCCGGAGCATCCAAGAGGTCCCGCTTCCGTCTCCCTCGCATCCCCTGCATCAGCCCGGACGTTGATTTCGAGTACGGATTCTTCGACGGCGACTGGGAGAGGAAGAGCCCGGTCGCCGTTGAAGACGGAGGAGAATGCGGAGGTGGGGGAAGAGGCGGATGCGGAAGTGTGGCGGCGTGGTTCGTCGGACGGCGGGCTCCGTCGTTCGCCAGAGGAGCAGCGCGACGAAGGGGCAGAACGAACGAGAAAATACTAACTCTAGCTCAGATGCAGTGGCGGCCGACGAGGCGGATGCGGAAGCGGCGGCGGTGGCGTGATTCGTCGGACGGCGGCTCCGTGTCCGATCGGAGAAGAAGCGGAGGGCAGAGCAACCGGGCGAGAGTCGAAAGAAAAAATGGAGAGAGAGAGAGTCCAACGCTTCCGTTCAAATTAATTGTAAGAGAGAAGGATATGTCGTGGGGCCCAGCTAATATTTTCTTGGGAGGAGAGAGAGAGAGCGCCCCAAATTTTTCAAATTTGATCGGGAGGAAAGGTTTCTGGTGGCCCTGCTCGTCCAATATTTAAAGATGATGGGTCCCACGGGAGGACACGTGTCGCGCTCCGAGCGCCTTCTTGTTTGACAGGCTGGAGCACGTACCCAATATTTTCTCTAGATTTTACACTTCAAGTAGGCGAAACATAAGACCATAGAAAAATCAACACGTGACAAATTTGGGCCCACCTGTCAGGCTCCACTTCTCCGTTAACTCTCCGTCTCTCTCCTCTTTACTCTCTCTCCTCCCTTCTGTTTCTACCGACAACTCTCTCTCCCTCCTCTCTTCTCTTTTTTCCTGCTTGCGACCCGAGAAAATATTCAGTGGTTCGTGCGCGCCACGTCATCCGCGACATGGCGCGCACATTCCACTCGCTTTCGACACCGTCTCCGGGGGACCATTGGAAAATGAAAAGACTCGCTCGGCTCGGCTCGGTTCGGCTCGGTGTGGGACCCACAATGCGGTCGGGCGAGGAGAAAATCGGGCGCCATTTTAAAAAATTTCGGACGAGCGAGGTTTTCTTCTTCTCTTTCTTCGCGCCTCTCACTCTACCCTCCCCCCTCTCTCTCTCCGACGAACAGGACGCGACCTCCCCGGTCGCTCTCGTGCCCTCCCTCTTCCGTCGGCGAACCACCGCAAGAACCGACGAACCACCGCACCGGACCGCCGAGAGGACCGCGAGATCTAGCTCCCTCCCTTTGCCCTCCCTCTTTCCGGCCGGCGAACCACGTACGGACCGGCGAGAGGACCGCGACCTCCCTCTCTCTCTGCGTTCCCTCTTTCCGACCGATGAACCACCGCACGGCGAGAGGACCGCGAGCAATCGACGAACCACGTACGGGCGCGAGAGGACCGCGACCTCCCTCTCTCTCCGCCCTCCCTCTTCCGGCCGGCGAACCACAGCGAGCAAATCAGATGTTTTTGTAGAGATCTCCCATCGTCGCCTTCATCTTCTTCCCCCCTTTATTTGTTTCGTTGTTTTTTTTTTCCCTAGTGTTCTAATGGTGGATCCGGAGTTGCATATGAAGGACGACTCCGATGTCTCACATCAACCTCGACGCTTCTTCGGCGACCTCCCGAGAGACCGGCGACGTCATCGGCGCTTACTCCTCGACGATCGCGCCGTCGTCGTCTCCGGACTCGGGGCTCTCTTGTTCGACGAGATCGAGAACATCCCGATGAAGGACGAAGATGTCCACGTGCTTGTTGAGGCGGGGCCGAGCGGGCCGTGCCGGAGGACTCGAGCTTCCGCGGACCTTCGCTTCCCGCCCCTCACCGCGGCTTCTCCCGCCTCCCGCAAGATGCGGCGGCGCGGGCCTCGGGTGCTCCGCCAGGTGGCTGAATTCCTCGGTTTCCATGGCGTGTGTGGATGACTACATATTTTTCCAGCAGGCTATCATTGTTTTAATTAATTCTCTTGAGGTTCTTATGGTACCTCGACCCTAGTTTGTGATCACAGTGTTATTTGTGGGTTTGTTGCCTGGCTATGCTATTGATTTGTTGATCATTGTGTTAAGATTTTCCTTTGGAGTTAGCCGATTAAAAGACCCTTACATTAACAGACTGAAAAGTTAGCGGCTTTCTTGTTCTTTCAGCAGTTTAATTTGAACACGTGACATGTTTTTCTTGTGAATTACTAAATCCAATTGCTTTTTGTTTGGAGCTTTTTCTGCCATCAAATTTTACCTTTTTGGAAGAACTGATTAGACCTTGGTCCTCATTGATGCGGTAATAAACCAAAGCTTGCATATCTTTCAAAGATTTTGATTGCACTTTTAAGCTATGGTGGGGTCCCTAATGAATTTCTTTTGGACATGGTGGAGAAAGCTCTGGGAGATGCAAATAGTGTCTTCTCTAGTAAACGAGCAGCTCTAAGAGGTAGTATTCTTACGAACATTTGACCGTTGAAATATTGTCTATTCTTAAAACAGTCCAAAAAGAGATTTTTCTCCAATTTTTTTTTCTATACTTGGATGTGCTTCTTTTATTTTTCTTGATTCGAAATATGCATAAGTAAAAAAAATGCATCTCTATTCATCTTTGCTGGTTTTACTTCCCTTGGGTGCATATTTCCTTCAATTGCTATTTGATGTGTAAACATTTTTCCTTCGTGTTTTCCTTTTGTTCTTTAACCGTATGAACAGTTTTGGTGAATCATGGTGAGAAGGATGGTTTCACTGCGCCAGAATGATCTTATCTCGGGATTCCTCTCGGACGAAACACACCTACAAAATCGTCGGTCCATCCCGATGAATGATGAAAAGAAGAGTTTAAAAGGAGGAAGGATTCCTATTCCGATTCTTACTATCTAATGGGGACAGCCGATCCCACATGAATTCTTAAAAGTGATGAAGTTTGTACAATTGGTGGATTATGAAGTATGAGACCATCCTTTCTCGCCTCTGGATAAAAGAACCCATTGCTTACCAGAGGCCATTGTTGGTGTGAAAATCCATGATGACCTTATCGTGGATCCTTCAGCGATGAAGGGGAATAAGAGCATCCTCGATTTCGACACTTCCTTGACCGTGCTTACCAGCCCGCGTGGATAAAAGGTTCAATACCGGACAAGGAGCAAGGGGTACAAAGCTGAAACCGAATCAATCGGCTTCGGTGCCAACTTTGGGGCAATCAATGAAAATTAATAAAGACAACCGAAACACCAGGTGAAGAAACCGAAGCTAGTGATATTATCGCGGTGGGTCCGGGCGTTAGTTAACAAAGACCGCTTGGTTAAAATGGCAGAGGATATGGGGTTCGAGTAGAAGTTTCGCGGCCTAAGCGAACGACGGCGGGCGAAGATGTATCACTTGCTTAATAAGAGCGAGGTTATGGTTGGTGTACACGGGGCTGCTTTGACCCACTTCCTTTTCCTGAAGCCTGGTTCTGTGCTCATCCAAGTCATTCCTTTAGGGACGGATTCACCAGCTGAGACATGCTTTGGTAAACCTGCTAGAGAGCTTGGTCTCAAGTATATTGGCTACAAGATTTCGCCTAGGGAGAGCTCACTGTATAATGAATACGATAAAGATGATCCAGTCCTTACGAATCCAAAGGGTGTGATTAGGAAGGGATGGCAATACACTAAGGAGATCTATCTCGACAGACAGAATGTGAGCTTGGACATGAGGAGATTCCACAAGTGGCTGCTTCAAGCCTATGACTATTCCTTCAAGAAAATAAACGGGCAAATTAGCTACAATCAAACAACCGACTTGTTTAAGCTTTGCTAACTACTTCCTTCTCTTCACCTTCCTTAAATAATTGTCGATATTTCTTTCCATTGACTGAATGGTTGAAACTTGAATAAAGTACACTCATCTGTGAATCAGTTTTTCAGGTTCATCATAAACTTGTAAAGAAGGCATTTTTAACAATTTGGTGAACTGGATGACTTGTTAATGATGCTCCTCTTAACCTTCACGTCTGTTTTCCTGACAGTAGCACTTTTGGGTAAATCTAAGGCAATGGCCATCTGCTTGTTTGCATCTTCAACTAAATTAAGCTGAACTTCAAAGAAGGGCATGGGATCCTGTTTCGGAAAACGAAACATGGAAGTTGTTGCTATAGTTGTGTGTGTGTTTTTTTAACTGACTAGCCCCTCAGTTACTTTGGAGGTTTATAACTGAATAAGTAAAACTATGTATGATCCATATCACGCAAGGTGTTGCTGGATAAACTGAGGGATCTCGGTTTCAGGGCCTGTGAAGCTATTATAATCAACTATACTAAAAACAAGAACACTTGATTCTATGGTACCACATTGGCGTCATGTTATATGAATGTCATGCTATAATCTTTGATTTTTAGCTAGCTATACAATAGAAGAGCAGCCGGTTTATTAGCGAGAGGCACTGTCATTTCCTCCATTTACGTTAAAAGATGCCGATAGCTTTGATGACTTAAGTCGAGATTGAGAGAACAATGGGCAAGAGCAGTTTGAAAACATTCCCATAGAAATTTCGGGCATTATTTGAAGAACTTGTGTCAATATGTACATAAGCAAAGTGTGTTAAACCAAAAAATTGCTGCGTTTTGCGCTAACTCGTCTTTTCTCAATTCTCAGTGTCTCATCTATCATGTCAAAACGTCAGTCAGCTTCGAGTCAAAGCATCACTTCGCTGGTCATTGAACACTAAATTTCGCCATCTATAGCTACAGCCAACGCTTTGCTATCGTAGATAATGGGTGGACTGGAGGAGGCGTCTTGGCATTCCTTGTCTTTTACATCTTATTGAAGAAACAAAAACAAATAATCAGATGATGGACATAATGAGATGAAATATATACTTGTGAATTAAATTTAATTATGCTGATTCCGCTTACTTGGAATTAGTGGACTTGCCACCCGTGAGAAGACCGGCGAGACCGGTCCGAACCAGCACTGTTAGTGATTGTCTCCTAAGTGTCCGTGCGTTGGCTGCAATTGCGAATACTCCATTTTGTGTCCGTGTGTTGGCTGCAATTGCCAATACTCCATTTTGTGTCCGTGTGTTGGCTGCAATTGCCAATACCCCATTTCTAATGCAAGTAGTAGAGCCTCTGACAGGTGAACGAGCTTCTGTCACATTTCTTTGGTTCCTGCAGTTGCATAGAAACCAAGTCTTAATGGCAAGATAATGATGTGAGCAAATTCTCATATTACCCGTCATTTTGGAATTTTTCAGTTGCATTTGTGTATTTCATACCATGGACAAATTTGTCCAATTCGGTGTTAAGACTAGATAGTTAAATATTTCACTGACCTCCTTTCAAATCCATTGATGAGCTTCCTCCCTATGGTGTGCAGCGATTTCCTTATGTGAGATTCCTTGCCATTCATGCTTTGAACAAGCAAGTTGGGCGTTCGAGGATCAGTACAAAGAGTGCGCTCTCCTTGCATAACAATCTGGATCTCATTTTTGCCAAATCGACAGATCCAGCCCCCTAGAATTGTAATGTTGATTATTGTCAGAAAGGCATCTGAAGCATAGAGATTACCCAAGTACATTTACCTACTCTTTGAGTTGCATGACCTCACTGGTCTCTTTGTTCATGCGTGCAGCACCAAGTTCAACCGTTGAAACTCTCCGGGCAAACTTCAAGGTACTCATTGATTCCCCAAATGAATCTCTCTCAGGGTTCACATGAGCCAGCATCAATGTCTTCGCATTTCCTCCTGAAATAAAATGCATAAAAGCAATGTCACCATTACCCAAGGATCATAATCAGAGTATCTCAATTCTATGAAATGCTCACTCTGGGAATTAGTAATTTTATCCTAAAACGAAGCTTCAATGACACCTGACAAAGTTCGAAACTTCGAAATAGGTACCTAGGGAATCTTGCAGCAGAAGCGTAAGTTTGCTATTGCGGTAAGGTACATAGGAGTTTTTCTGGGCCAAAGCTGTGATAACATCTCCCAAACAAGACAAAGACCGGTTAATGTCTTGTGCCTCCTTCGGTCTCTCCTGTGACTTCAGATTTATCTACCCGTTCACTTCCCGCAAGATCAACCAAATGCGAGCAACTCTGCGGAGGATGGATCCAGATACATCTTTCCCTTGAACATGTACTGTCAGCACACTGCAAGGATGCATCCCATGGACATCAGTATCACTCTCTTGAATAATCTATCTATTAGAAACTACATCAAAATTTATACCAAAAAGAATGGGAAGGAAACTCTGCCTGTCCAAAAACTGACTTGTGAGACCGGCTACTTCTATTGTTCAGTGCTGTAGAACTGACGACACGATTCACATCACCAAATTTCATTAGGTTGACCACATCAGTGTGGACTTGACGAGAATGCATGGTAGCATCGGAAGGCTCAAGCCACCGTCGGGTACAGACTTCAAATCTTTAATTTGTGCATAGTCAAGGAACCCAAATTTACATGTCGAAACTTAAGCTTTCTTGGTCTTTTTTATCTACTTATTTGACATCAAATGTATCTATATTAGACAGAATAATCCATTTCAAAGGATATCTTGAGGATGCTGAATCCTCAGCAAGGAGATCACGCACTTGCTCATTATATATTTCAACCATCCGAACATGAATATCATAAGTTATAATGTCCTTCCTTCCGTTAGACAACTCGAAGAGATCGTTGAGAGCCAAGTAATTAATCCCCATGTCCTTTGTCAGTTCGTCTGATGGACCACTCTGCAATTCCAAAAGGCAATAAGTAGTTATTCCTCAAATCAACGTAAGCAATCTTAAGCATCTGCTTAGATTGAATTATGTTCATGCTTTGCGAGTAGATATACGAAATTAACAAGTACATCCATCTAACAGCAAGGAAAATGCACACTTTTTATTTTACACAAATTATCTAGGAGCCTAGGAGGTGATCTGGCACAAAGGTTGGATCTACTAAAGCTACACTTAAGTTCTTACCATTGTATGTGTTTTACCCGATCCAGTTTGACCATAAGCAAAGATGCGGACATTGTAACCATCCATAAACGATCTAATCAAAGGTTGAGTATCCATGTACACATCATCTCGCAAAGAGGGCCGCATGGCGAAAAACAATTTACATTGTTATTTAGGAGCTGAACATCAACTTGCAGGACAATCACTTGGCCAACAATATACCCTTAGTAAGATGAAGTGTAACAATACCTTGAGTAGCAAGTGGACTGAAAACCCGATTAAACTGAAACACTTTCCTTCCATCTTTATGGGGTTTTGAAGGGTCAACAATCACAAGTGAACCATCTTCTCCAATAAAATCTACCACATTTTTGGCTTCCGCATTAAAAATGTGTCTAATTCTGCAGTATACTCGTATATTTCCTGTAAAGATTTTTGTCAAATTAAACTCGTAACATTGGAAATAAAACAACGAAAGCTCCTTTACTTAAAAGCAACTGACCCATGGACAAGCATATACTTCTGCGGATAAATGCATACTGCTCAAAAAATTGAGTTATGCGATCCAATTCATAAACAAATAACTCTCCTTGAAAAAAAAAAAGCTGACCTTTTAAATCCTGAACCGACCTTTTCCGTCACCACTTTATGATATCCAAGGGCAGCAGTAGACATCTCCTGGACTTGATTGCCTGATCCATTGGAAAAGCAAAAACACATATTAATGCTCAGGAAGCATGTCACACCTAGCTTTTATTCTCCTTAATAAAATGCAAAAGCGAAAAAAAGATCGTAACAAGATCCCATAGATTCATTCTTCAAGTTCAAATTTGAGATTTATTGCCAAATCTTAGGGAGCATATTAATGACAATGGCCTCAATCTGAGATAATAACATTCAGCGGAGGAGCTGTAATAAATAAAGTAGATAGACGACACTCATCTAAAATGGTTGACATTCAATGCAAAAGGACAAGGAACATGCAGCTCCATGTCCTCAGCCTCGCCTGTGCTCAGAAAAAAAAAACTAATTAGACTACTCCTTTTTAGTCTACTTTTCCTACCTAGCTGTTTTAGATCTCTCTGAAACTGGAACTGCAGATCTTCAAACTCCCTTTTTGTCTTCAGCAACAAAGTTTTAAGATCCTGCAAGATGCAAATATTAGACTTTCTCCTCCTTTACAATTGTTGACGGGAACATGAAATCACGTCAACTTAAAGACCTTGCTTTATTAGTCTATCCAGCAAGCAAGTTTAAATGAAAATTGAAAATATCTATTATAGTCCCAACCACCCTTACTAAAATCTTTTTATCAAACAAAATCTTTCCAATTCATTTTGCAAAAATCGGCAAAAGAAGTCTGCAAGCTTTTCTTTCCTAAAGATTTTCTGCATCATATAGAGAGGCACTCACCAAAAGTTCTTTCTCTTGCATCTCAAATACATTTCCATGATCGCAGTTACCCTCTTTCGTACAGGTTCTGCAGCACTATGAACAAGAAGAGTGCAGAGGCATCAGATTACAAATTCTCCACGGTGATAATAGCTACTTAATTGCGAGCAGAAAGATATTCAGGTAACCATATGTACTAAGAACTAATTTCTAGCTTCTATAATCAAGTGATAGTTGACCAATGAGCTGTTTAATTTTTTTCTTTTCAGAGTACATAATAGAAAGAGAATGCGATACCCACTCCAATAAGGACAAAACCCACACCTGATCGTGCCGATTGACCAAAAAGTCATCATAAAGCATCAACTAATGTGATAACAAGAGCATATTAAGGGAACATAATATATATAAATTTCTTGCACAAATTATCTCATGCCAATGGACAACACTATATGACAAAGGCAGGAAAAAGGATATCTATCCGGCGAAGCCTTCTTGACTGCGGCCTCTTGCTCCCGAACTAGTAGTCATCCACACACGCCATGGAAACCGAGGAATTCAGCACGCGCCATGGCGGAGCACTTGAGGCGCGCTGCCGCATCTTGCGGGGAGGCGGGGAGAAGCCCGCGAGCGGGCCGGGGAAGCGAAGGTCCGCGGGAAGCTCGAGTCCCTCCGGCACGGCCCGCTCAGCCCCCGCCTCAGCAAGCACGTGGACATCTTCGTCCTTCATCAGGATGTTCTCGATCTCGTCGAACCAAGACAGCCCCGAGTCTGGAGACGACGACGGCGCGATCGTCGAGGAGTAAGCGCCGATGACGTCGCCGGTCTCAGGGAGGTCGCCGAAGTCGCCGGTCTCAGGGAGGTCGCCGAAGAAGCCGTCGAGGTTGATGTGAGACATCAGGTCGTCCTTCATATGCAACTCCAGATCCACCATTAGAACACTAGGGAAAAAAAAAAACAACGAAACAAATAAAGGGGGGGGGGGGGAAGAAGATGAAGGCGACGATGGGAGATCTCTACAAAAACATCTGATTTGCTCGCGGTGGTTCGCCGGTCGGAAAGAGGGAGGGCAGAGAGAGAGGGAGGTCGCGGTCCTCTCGCCAGTCCCGTGCAGTGGTTCGTCGATTGCTCGCGGTCCTCTCGCCCGTGCGGTGGTTCATCGGTCGGAAAGAGGGAACGCAGAGAGAGAGGGAGGTCGCGGTCCTCTCGCCGGTCCCGTACGGTGGTTCGCCGGTCGGAAAGAGGGAGGGCAAAGGGAGGGAGCTAGATCTCGCGGTCCTCTCGGCGGTCCGGTGCGGTGGTTCGTCGGTTGCTGGCGGTGGTTCGCCGATCGGAAAGAGGGAGGGCACAGAGCGGACCGGGGAGGTCGCGTCTGTTCGTCGGAGAGAGAGAGGGGAGGGTAGAGTGAGAGGCGCGAAGAAAGAGAAGAAGAAAACCTCGCTCGATCCGAAATTTTTTTAAAATGGCGCCTGATTTTCTCCTCGGTCGGCCAGATTGTGGGTCCCACGCCGAGCCGAACCGAGCCGAGCCGAGCGAGTCTTTTCATTTTCCAGCGGGTCCCCCATGACAGGTGTCGAAAGCTGAGTGGAATGTGCGCGCCATGTCAGCGGATGACGTGGCGCGCACGAACCACTGAATATTTTCTCTTGCGACCCTCTCTCTCCCTCTTCTCTCTCTACTTCTCTTTTCTCCAACCGCCACCACCGTCACCAACTCCTCCTCCTTCTGTAATAGACTCGCTCCAAGCGCCGCCGCCGCCGCCGCCGAACTCGTCATCGTCCTCAAGCAAGACGATCGTCAAGGCGGTGGCGGCCACTGTGGCCAGCTCGCTGGTCGTCGCCACGCTGTTCTTCTTCGCAATCCAAAGGCGGAGACGCCGAAAGGGTCCGGACCATGGACAGGCAGAAGCGGGAGGCTTCACGCCGATGCCTCGCGGGGACTTTGCGCGGTTCGGAGGGCATATGATCAAGGGGCTCACAAGCACGCCGACATTCATACATGGCTGTCACGGCCTGTGCGGGGGGCGGAACGCAAGGACTTGCTCGAGAAGATCACACCCATCTCCCAAATGGTCTCTGGGACGACAACCAAACGGGCAGACGGACAAGGATAGATGAAATGAAAAATAAAAATCCGAATTTTCTTGAAGAATTTCAGCAGGCGGGGTCGGACGCGGAACTGGGAGAAGGAAATGAGCAAATGGGTTTTGTAAACGGACGCGTAGGCGTATCGGGTCGGCTTCGGTTTCCTTATTTAATGCGATTTCATCACGTGGGTTGTCCTCGCCTGTTCCTGGGTATTGTTTTTTCCCGTCCACCATGGACGACACTCGCAGCCAGCCATGGACAACACTCGCTCGACCTCAAACTCGGGTCTCCGTCCGGCGGCGCGCCGTCCCTCCTCGACCTGAAGCGGCCATGAGTAGACTCGAGCTCGAGCCATGGCAGACGCAAGAGAAAGAAAAGAGAAGGGGGAGCCGAGCGAGTTGTGGGCTTTCTCCTCCGTCTCCCGTCCGAAAATTTTTCAAAATGGCGCCTGACACGAGGACACGTGTCGTCCTCCGAGCGCCTTCTTGTTTGAAGAGTTTTTTCTTTAAAATTCTTATTTCTCGAAACAACTTCTGTCTATCTGTTGTGAGGGAGTGTGGTCTCCATTTGGACCTATCTAATGCTGTGGCATCATCCTTGTAATGCTCTTTCTTTACACTCTGTATCTTGTTTGTATTCATTTTACTTTGATTGATCGAAGGGGTCTCTTAATCCGTTAAAATATGAAAGCGATGCAGAGCCAGTAGTCAAGCTCCTTAACTACTAGCTCTTAGGCTCAATTCATCATACGCATGTGCAGGATATAGGAGGGATCAAAGGGCTATGTTCCTATCCTTTTTTTGAGAGAATCTCAGAACTAAGAATAATATCCTCTTGTTACTGCTGCGGCATTTTACAAAATGATTCATTTGTCGTTCTCATGATCGTGCTGTTACCATCGATTATCTGCTAAGGCTGATCACGATATCTTAAGCTCTTATCAACCCTCTTTGTGGGGTTTTCCTGCTTTAGTAATCAATCAATCGATGGACCTCATGCACATGATGGACTACAGTTTTGGTACGATGTGTTGCTTGGGCAAATATTTGACTAGAAAACAAGAATTAAAACGCATGATATGGATAAATCAAATGACATTGGGAGCACAATGGTTGATTTTTTTGAAATGCTGTGTAAGAAGACACATTCTGATTAGTTATGTTAGTATGTTCTGCGACATAGGTATACGGCCACTAGTAAAGAAAACTGTTAAAATAGGTAAATAATCGCCTCATATCATGCTTTAGGGAAAGAATCCTATTCCTGTTGTTATGCATGGTATTTACTTGTTGAGGTGTTATACATACAAACAATCCTCTTCAACTATCCTTAATGGCTCGGAAGTGATCTGAGAAAATTTAAATGTTGCCGAGCCTGATGCAAGTAGTTGAAGACTCATGTATATTCTTTTTGAATGCAATCTCATCCTTTTTTCTAATTCAAGTATCAAACCAATGGAGAACAAAGGAGCATAACTGAATACTTTTTGATGCCTCCTCTACTATGTTTATGTACAAGAAGCAACTCTTTCCTCTGGTTTGATATTGGGTATCATTTGTGATAAATCCTTGGACAGATATACTCATGTATTATCTTCGAACAAAAAAGGGTCATCTTCATCTGTCTCATCTGTTGCTGTTTCTCTATCATGTAGATATCCAGGCACGGGTGAATACGACAAATTTTTTGAAGAGGGGTGTACAATTGTGCTGGATGTGGGACTCCTCTTTACCGGTCTACAACTAAATTTAACTCCGGCTGTGGCTAGCCTGCTTTCTACGAGGGCCTTCCTGGAGCTATAACCTGCACTGTGAGTCTCTCTTTGTATCAATTAAACGTGTGGTCACAGGTAACTAAGTTGGTTATGATTGAAGTTGATTTCTATTACGGCTTGCTATAGATGACATCTTCCACTTTGTGCTTATTGAGCTTTCTAAACTGTGAAATTGCAAAATGAGTCAAGCATGTTCTGCTTCAAATCGTCGATGAGCTTGCCTTGCAAAATGAGTCGGGCATTTTTTAAATTTATTGGCACATATTTCGATTTTTACCAATTGAACTCATCCGGTCAATTTTAGCTGAAATTCACTAATGTAGATGCTGACTGTTTTATGTGGCACGGTCGATGCTTATATGAATAAAATTTATTATTTTAAACATTTTTTCGAATTTTTAATTATTTTTATATTTTAAATTTCTTTTCTCTTTTCTTCCCTTTTTTTTCTCCTTCTCTTCCTTTGGCCGGTTGCCGCCATGGACGGACTGTTCTGAAACACTCTTGGGTCGCTCTGCGCGTGGATTCTGCGAGTTCAGACCGAGCTCTGCGAGAGAGAGAGAGGGAGAGAAGAGGGTGTGAGTAAGGGGGCTTTGTAAAGGAGAGGGGCGAAGTGGATGAGGGGGAAGTTGCGTGACAAGTTGTCGGAAGCGAAGTGAAGTGGCCTCTCCCCTCACTCCAACCTTTCCTTCTTTCCGTGTCGCATGCGAATATTAAAAAGTTTAGTAAAAAGAGGAGTGGAGCACGTTCTCGGCGATTGGTTAGAATAAGGAGCAAAGGGGGGAATTTTTTGCCTGGTGACCAAGAACGACTTGAAGTCGGTCAAACAGTGTCTTCTCTCTTTTTTCTCTCTCTAGCAATGTACAGTTAGCAAGAGATGGCATTGAATCAGCTTACCTTGCCTGCAAGAGGGCTCTACTCTAGCAGGCCTCTCTACGTCCATCCCTGGTCGGGTACAATTTCCTTTCGAGCCTTCGGCTGCTGTGAATAGTGTGTAAAACCCCAAGCTAATATATTTATAAAAAATATACAAAAAATTAATTTTTTAACTATAAAAAAATCATTAGATCTGTAAAAACTTTACACTCTATTAATTTTTATTAAGAGGGACAGGATATTTAAGTCCGCGTGAGCAGATCCTACTTCCCCTCTCTCTCTCACTGAAAAAATGACAACGTACGGGTTGGTGTTCGGGGGTTTGGTTTTCTCGCCAATTTCTCGCGACACGAGATGCTCCGGGCAGCCGAGTCCGTTTCGCGGGCGGACGGACGGCCGGTTTTGACGTTAAGTTCTCGCGTTGACCCCGGAAGCCAGCGAGCGCGCGCTTGCTCGTGCCGTTTCCGTTTCCGTTTCGGTTTCGTTAGAGTTTTGCAGATGGGAAAATTACACAAATAGTCCTATATTTTCACTCAATGTCCAATTTCGTCCCTGAACTTTCGATTGGCTCAATTTGGTCCCGAACTATTGATAAAATGTCCGATCTAGTCCCTAAACTTTCGAATGGCTCAATTTGGTCCATGAACTATTAATAAAATGTCCGATCTAGTCCTCGAACTTTCGATCGGCTCAAGTTGGTCCCGAACTATGATGAAATGTCCGATCTAGTCCTTCGTTACTATTTTTTTTTTTTCCTTTTTTTCCCTTTTTTTTTTTCCTTTTCTTCCTTTTTTTTTTTTTTTTGGCTTTCCCTCCTCCGAGCCGGCGGAGGGCCGGCGTCCCTCGCAGCGGGCGAGTCCCTCGCAGATCGGGCGAGGGGCCGTCCCGCCGGCGTCCGCGAGGGGCCGTCCCGCGGCGTCCCGCGAGGGAGAGCCCTTCGCCGGCGTCTCGCGAGGGAGAGCCCTCGCCGGAGTCGGGGCGAGGGCGAGGGCGAGGGCGAGGGCTCCTCGCCGCGTCCCTCGCAGATCCGGCGAGGAGAGCCCCGCGCAGACGCCGGCGAGACGGCCCCTCGCGATCTGCGAGGGAGAGCCCTCGCGGCGTCGGCGAGGGGCTCCCTCGCAAGATCGGCGAGGGACTCGCCCGCTTGCGGGGACGCCGGCGAGGGGCCTCGCCGATCCGGGCGAGGGGCTCCCTCGCCGGACGCCTCGGCTCCTCCGTCGGCTCCGGGCGGAGGGAAAGCGAAAAAAAAAAAAAAGGAAAAAAAGGAAAAAAAGGAAAAAAGGGAAAAAGAAAAAGAAAAATAGTAACGAAGGACTAGATCGGACATTTCATCATAATTCGGGGACTAACTTGAGCCGATCGAAAGTTCAAGGACTAGATCGAACATTTTATTAATAGTTCGTAGACCAAATTGAGCCATTCGAAAGTTGAATTTAGACGGACATTTTATCAATAGTTCAGTGGACCAAATTGAGCCTAATCGAAAGTTCAGTGACGAAATTGGACATCGAGTGAAAATATATGGACTATTTGTGTAATTTTCCCTTTCCAGATTTGGGTGTCGGTCCGTGTTCGTGTAAATGAAGCGGGACCACGATCATAATTATTTGCCCAGATTTTATAATAATAATAATAATGAATTTTTTTTGTTAGGATGACTTGTTTTATTTATTAGGGTAGTTTGTGTTTCATTTTTGCAATTTCATCGGCCCAGCATTTATTTTTTAACCGCATTTATTTTTCGACTAATAGCATAAACAATTTCAAATAGGTACATGATGTGTGATAAATCTATCTTAAATTAATTTTTTAACCACAAAAAACCATAAATTAATACATCTATGTAAAATTTAACATAAATTAATTTATGTTAAATTTTATCATAAAATTTGAGATTTTATCTTTTATTTATCATTAGTGTACCGGTTTGTAATTTTTATGGTATTAACCTGACTTAATAAAAATTAATAGAGGGTAAATTTTTTTATAGATCTACCAATTTATGATTTTTTGTAGTTAAAAAGTTAATTTTTTGTAAATTTATTATAAATATATTAGCTTGGGGTTTTCAGTTATATCATAATCGCGCGGAATCACCTGCAAACCGACTACACACTTCTGTCGAATCGATTTATAGAATTTTTAAAATTTGTTTTCAATTAAATAAATCAGGCATTTCATCGACACGCCGATAGTGTCATTTTCTGAGCTGATCACTTATGAGATAATTAGACTATCTGGGAGAGTAATTAATTTTAATGTAATGGACTTAAGAATTTGACTTGGAATTGATTGCTCAACCGTGTTGATCTGCAAGGGTCATTATGGCACCGTCAAAAATCGATCAGAGATCGGAGATAGGTCAATTCGATAGAGATATGTGATTAGTGTATGGGTGATTCCACGTAATTGCAAAATTTCTGTCGAACGACAATAGATCGATTTTCCTGTTGTTTCTGTAACCGGCGTCCGTATTTGAAACCTCGAGATTTTCATGACAATCGAGAGTCGCCAATGTGTCGAAGATGTACATTGTGACTCACGGGTCAATTGCACCAAAAATTCCTAAAAGCTACCCAGTAGATTAGGTCACGCTAAAGTCGTGTTAGATTGAAATTAACCGCTAATTTGAATCCGATTTTTAGTTCTGTCGTGTCACGATTTATTTTAAGAACATTGACTCATTTTTCGAAGATTATTCGAAGATTCCAAGATTTTTACGAAAAATTGTTTCGGATGATTTGAAAAATTATCGTAAATTCAGATAGGCTAAGTCGATGGAAATTTAGACTTCTGAGCCAAGCCTTTGAGTGTCGGGACTTGCAGGAAATTGTACAATATTTTCTTCAGCAAAATTAGACCTCGATTTGGAGAATTGGGAAAGAAATCTAAGAGTATTTGAGTGAAATTCGTGTTGGAAGATATGCAGGATTGTTCCATATCTTGCTTGATTGTGTCTTGTATATTTATGTCAATTGAATATTGGATTTAGGTCTAGATTGATTATTAGATCCTTTATTTCCTTGCACAGAATACCTCTTGTATTATTTATTGAGACAATTTGTACATTCAATACAAGCTGAATATACAGAAAATTCCCCACGATACTCTCTAAGTCTTCTTCCTTCTTCTTCTTGCCTTTCATCGTTGACTTCTTACATGGTATCAGAGCCTCCGGTATCTGACTCGCTTCCGCTCCAACGAATTGTCGAAGAAATTCTCAACCTACAAAAGGGTTGATCATTCGGCGTTAGAAAGGCATACTCTCAAGGAAGAAATTTTAAATACCTATCATGTCTTCCCCGCAGGACTCCAATCTGAGTGCTGATGGCAGGAACACCGACGAAGACGCTCCACAAGTTCCGCAAAGACAGAATCTCCCCGCAACATGCCTCAATACCCGATCAACAATTGATTCGACCCAACCTCTACAATGGCAACCCACACAGCTCGATCCAATCGGGGCAACCCATGGCGGGCCAACCATACATGGATTCCGTATCCACTTTATCTTGGGCCAAGCCCATTGTCATCACCGCCTGTTTTATGGGCCACCAAAGTCACGACAGGGGCCCGCCAGCCACGAATGGGGCAAGCCCAACCGTCGAGATAGAGCAGACGGCGGTTCAAGTTACTCGGGCACGGGGCAAAATCCCTACCCGGACATCTCAATACGGGTCATCCGATGCGACGGCGGTTCAAGCAACACGGTACGGGGCAAAATCCCTACCGAATTTCATGCCCGGTTTCTACCCGTTCCGACGGCAGCGTTCACTGGGCGACCAGAACTGGGCGATCCCCTGTACGTCTCCAACGCCGATGGACCGGAGCTTCGACTGATAAGCCAACAACTGACCGGAGCCGAGATCTATTCGAAGTGGTCACAGGAGCTCGCGGCGTTAATAACCAAGGATAAAGACGGATTTCTTGATGGAACTGTCGCCATCCCTCGATGAACGCCGCGACATTGGCGAAAGTGCAATCACCTCGTCCGAACATGGATCGGTAATTGCCTATCGCCGAGGGTCGCACGGGCTTCCACCCACAAAGAGAGGATGCCAAAACCATGTGGGAAAACATACGAGAGATGTATGGTAAACTGGATCAAGCAAAATTTTTTAACTTGATGCAGGAAATCAGCGAGCTCAAGCAAGGAAACACGACAGTCACCGCCTGCTTCAACAAACTATCGTCTCTGTGGAATCAACTCGAAGCGGCGGAAGAAAAGCTCGAAGGGCCAGAATCGACTCTCAAACAGTACAAACAGATCAAAGAAAGAGAAAAAGCGACGAGATTCCTCATGATTCTAAACGAATCATACCTCACGTTCCGATCCCGATCCTTGCTATGGATCCCATGCCATCAATCGGACGCATCTTCCGATTGGCGATGCAGAGGAGAGTCGCCGACTCGCATCAACCGAACACACGAGGAACAGCCGAAAGCGTTGCTCTCGCCGCCCGCGGTGAAAGGAGAGACACGGCCGCCAGACCGCTTCAACCCTAGCTCGCGAAAGAAGAAACCAATTAGGGTTTGGCGATTTCGATCCGCGCCCTTTAAAAGGGACACAACGAGCGGTCAGCATTGCAGGAGAGGATCGGACGGCATCCAAGGGAGCGAATTCATGGATGGATCGGACGGTGGACAAGAAATCGCGTGCAAAGGAATGGACGGCAGATCTTCGCCACGTCATCCAAAAATTTCGCAAAGAATTTTAAAGGAAAGGGTAAATTTTTTTGCGATTATTGCAAGCGTACTAATCATAATGTCGACAATTGTTGGAAATTGCACGGAAAACCAGGTGATAAGGAGAAAAAATTTCCACACCTATCAAGTCATTGGGCCAACCGGTCCAAGAGTTGATCGACCTATTTCAATTGGCCAATATCAACAACTCATGCAGGCACTCCAAAGAATGGATATTTCCAACAAAGGGGGAAATTTCTCGGGTATTTCACATTGCCTAATTAGTTATGTTTCCGAGAAAAGCATGGATTATCGACTGGGGCAAGTGATCATATTATATGCGACAAGGGATTATTTTCCAACATGAATGAAAATTTAGATCATCCCGTTTCCATACAATTACCCAATGGCAATTTCACTTATGTCAAAGTGACAGGGACAGTGAATCTAAGTCCACAGATCATTCTCGAATGTGCTCTATGTTCCGTAATTCCAATTCAACCCGATATCTCGTGTCTCGAGCCCGTAGAGAAAATTCATGCCGGGTATTATTCGATCCGACACTGTTTATTTCAGGCCCTTTCGATTGCAGACCGATGGGCTTGGGTAATCTCTCCGAATGACTCTATTTCGACGAATTTTCCAAGTAATTTCAATTTTTCTTGCAATAAGAAATCATTGTGTAATTCTACTACCAATGATAGAAATTTTGTTATGCACATGAGATTGGGTCATAGTGCTTCTTTTCCATATCCTGGATGTTCAATCTGTCCTATTGCGAAGCAATCAAGAACACCATTTCCTTCTAGCGGTTCACGATCTAGTGACATCTTTGCATTGATTCATGTAGACATTTGGGGACCATATCATACGGTCAATCATGATGGTTCTCGTTATTTTCTTACAATAGTAGATGATTTTTCTCGGGCAACATGGCTTTTCTTGATGCATTCTAAGAATCAAGTTGTTTCTCACTTGAAGAATTTCATTCTTTCTAAGAATCGTTTCAAAAATCCATTCGGCGGATACGTACTTGATAATGGGAGAGAATTTTTTAGTCATGAATGCTCCTCCTTATTCAATTCTCATGGCATTCAACATGAACATTCATGTGTATATTCGCCGCAAATGAATGGTGTGGTTGAAAGAAAACATCGACATTTGCTGGAAGTTGCTCGTGCCCTTAAATTTCAAGCATCTATTCCAAATAATTTTTGGGGAGAATGTGTCACTACATCGGCTTATCTCATTAATCGAATGCCCTCTCGAATCTTAAATGGGCGAACGCCGTTCGAGCTGCTGCTTGGAAAGAAGCCGGACTTAAACCATCTCAGGATCTTCGGATGCCTCTGTTATGTCGCAACAATGGGATCCCGAGACAAATTCGGTCCACGTGCGCGGCGATGCGTTCTTATGGGATATCCCAATCTCCAGAAAGGATATCGGGTTCTTGAGATCTCAACGGGGAATTCCTAGTAAGTCGCGATGTGATTTTCCACGAGAATGTTTTTCCATTTTCAGACAATACATCTCCAACTCGAGGATAAAGAAACAGATCCCGGACATTTTTTTTTTTTTTCGATGAGGCTCCCTACCAAGATCTCTCCTACATACCAAAGGCAAATGCCCAAGGAATCTTGAATCTCCTCTCCAATCTATCTCATCAAGTACTGATGAACACTTGACCTCTCCAGCTCAACTTCAGCAAAATGAGGAAGAAGATTCCATGACCAATACGGAAGTCCACGACAATGCACCAACTTCCTCCCAAGAGACATCTCCATCCACAACTGGAGTTGAATATCCCAGACGATCTGGACGGGCTACCAGACCTCCAACTTGGACAAAGGATTATGTCTCCTGGGCCGTCTAATTCTCAGGTATTCAACATCCAATCTCCTCTTATGTATCCTTTCATAGATTATCTAAGGAGCATAGGTGTTGTATTAGTCGTTTATCCAACGACAAGGAACCGTCTAATTATGACGAAGCATCCACTCATCCTAAATGGCAAGAAGCCATGGCGGCGGAATTAAAGGCTCTTACTGATAACCACACGTGGGATCTCGTTTCATTACCACATCATCGGAAGCCAATTGGATGCAAATGGGTCTACAAGATCAAGCATCGTGCTGACGGCTCCATTGAACGATACAAAGCAAGATTGGTGGCTAAAGGGTTTACCCAAAGAGAAGGCTTTGACTATCACGAGACGTTTTCTCCAGTTGCCAAAGATGTTACAAGTATGCGTTCATTCTTAGCCGTCGCGCCATCAATGAGTGGAATCTACACAGCGATTCATCGCTATCAAAGACTTGTTGGGAAACTTATATACTTGACGATGACTAGACCCGATATCTCATATGCGGTTCGTACACTTAGCCAATTCATGCATCAGCCCAAGCGATCTCACTTAGATGCGGCCTTGAAAGTTGTGAAATATTTGAAGAAATGTCCAGGACTTGGGATACTCCTATCTAGAAAGAATGACTTAAGGATGTCAAAGCATATTGTGATGCAGACTATGCAACATGTCCCATCGTAGAAGATCTCACTGGATATTGCATAAAATTAGGAGAATCTCTTCTTTCTTGGAAGACCAAGAAACAAGGCTACTGTGTCTCTTTCCTCAGCCGAAGCAGAGTATCGAGCTATGGCTAAAGCTACATGTCAAGTAGTTTGGATACGAGGATTACTCAAGGATCTCGGAGTAGAAGTGCAAGGGTCTACGAAGTTATATTGTGACAATGATGCAGCACTTAAACTTGCATCCAACCCTATAGTGCATGAAAGAACCAAGCATATAGAAGTGGATTGTCATTTTACACGAGAAAAGATCCAAGAAGGAGTAATTGAGACTAGAGGAATTGGGACATCGGAACGTGCCCAGCAGATATGTTCACCAAGCCTTTGTGGCCGACAACATGCATATCTATTGAACAAGCCAAGCGTCTTGGACATTTACAAGCCACCAAACGGGGAGTGTTGGAAGATATGCGTGATTGTTCCATATCTTGCTTGATTGTGTCTTGTATATTTATGTCAATTGAATATTGGATTTAGGTCTAGATTGATTATTAGATCCTTTATTTCCTTGCAGAATACCTCTTGTATTATTTATTGAGACAATTTGTACATTCAATACAAGCTGAATATACAGAAAATTCCCCACGATACTCTCTAAGTCTTCTTCCTTCTTCTTCTTGCCTTTCATCGTTGACTTCTTACAATTCGGAGCTGGATTTTTGGGCAGCAAAATTGACTTCAATTTAGTTAGTTGGTGGGAAATTATTGCAAGAAAGTAATTGGGACAAGAGGATATGCTTGTGGGCTTTTGGGGGACCAATTCATGATGAAATTTGAGATAACTATTGACTTTTCTTCTATTTTTTTCCCATCATCTTCGACCGACTCTTCTCTCTCTCTCTCTTCACCTCACGCCAGCTTCATCCCCTCCGGTTTTGCTTTCATTTCCTCCGTATCTTCGTTTATTTTTCATCTCCACCGAAACAATCCCCTCTGCTGCCATTTTTCCCTTTTATTTCCCCTCTCTTCGTGTGACAATCCCATTCAGTCAACACCCCCCCAAGCAACTTCACAAGGTTGACCCCACCTTCTCCACTTTCACGTTTCATTTCCCTGCAGCACTCGCGGTCAACACTCCCTTCACCGAAGCCTTCCGTCCACCACTTCACCTCCACGTGCGGCTAGCTGCAGCCATGCATCATCCCAGCTTCGACTCTGCCACGTCCCACGACAACCTCGCCGTCCGTCTCTTCCCCAATCAACAACGACGCTGCTTCTTTCTCTTTGTTGCTTCAATCGGCCTAGTTTGCGTGTTTTCAGCCCACCGATCCTCCTCCATTTCCAATGAAGGCCTACAACTCATGCATTTCTTTGGCCCAGCGAATTCAGTCCACAAGCCCAGCAGTTGGGCCCGTCTTCAGCCCATCCTCGCTTGGCCCAGCTCGTTTGTGGATCAGCCCAACAACAGCCCACTTGAATTCCAGCTTAGCTCAGCGAAAATCTTCAGTCCAGTCTAGCTTTGAAGCCCACAAAGTCAGCCCAACTTCAGCCCAGCCCAATTTAGCAACAAGTCACAGCTTGGGCTAAGATTTGTTGGGCTAGTTCTAGGCACAGTCCAAGCCCGTTGGTGTCGTCGTGAGCCCAAGTTTGGCCGCTGTCGCGTTTTTAGCCGGTTCTCATTTTTAAATCGGTGAGTTTATGCAGTAAACTCTTCTTGGCAGGGCTAATGACGTTTAAGTGGTATTTAGTTTAAATTAATTTGAAATTAGGTGGTTAGTTAGATTAAATTAGAAATTTAATTATTTAATTATGCCTGTTAGGTGGTTAAAACGTCTTAAATAGGGATGGTTTGGGAATTTTGGGCTCGTTTCGATATTTATTTAGGCATTTTTGGCCTAAGTTAGTATTTTTAGAATTTAAATTATTTATTTATTTATTTTCTGTAATTATTTAATTATTAAATATTTTCCCGAAATTAAAGGATGATGGCAAATGCGATTTACTAATTTCGTGCTGATTAAATAGGTATCATGGTTTATTTAATTGAGTGTTGATTTGTGCAAATTAAATAAAAATTTTAATACTAGGTATTTATTCCAAAAATTGAGTAATTTTGGTATTTAATCGAGAAAATCAAGGCATCGTTTTTAACGCCGAAAAGGTTTTTAGACACCATATAAATAGTGGGATTTTCTAAAAAAAATATTGCATTTTGGCTCGGGCCGACCATGTACCCATACACGATTATTTCTATCAGGTATTTTTAACATGAAGAAATTAGGTCAAGACATTACTTTAATTGAGGAATTTAAATGTGAAACACAATGTCTTTGGCCGAGAGTGAATAATTGTGTAATGGTTTATAGTTAGGGCATGTTAACTATGGGGAATTGAGGTGATATGTGTCGGGTTGAGGAAACCTGATAGGTCGTGTGAGTCACTTCTAGTGCCTTATATCATTGCTTATTGTAGTCAAAAGCTAAGTGTTATATGGCGGACCGAAGTTGCATAGAATTACCTCTAGTGCCTTGTAGTATTGTCATGTATAGTGAAGGGTTAAGTGCTACACGATAGTAAGATCTCATATGAGTTACCTCTAGTGCCTTATACTATTACTTTTTATAGTGAATGGCTAAGTGCTACACGATAGCGAGATTTTGTGTGAGTTACCTTTAGTGCCTTGAGTCTGATTTTGAGTGGGAATGTTGAATTGGAACGTTGAGAGTAATTATCGAGTATAGATGGAACCATCGATATGATTGACCGCGCCTGATTATGAGACGAAATTGTGTGACACTTTAATGCGACGTGTCATAACGATTTGGCTTTATAATCGGAACTCTTGTGAATTGATTGATTGATTGATTGACTAAGATTGAATGGGGTATTCCAAATGCTTGGGTGTTGTTATTGCACTTATGTGATATGTGATTCGTGCTAACATGTAGGAAGGATCTAAGATGAGGTAAGTCTTATTGATTGTGTGATTATGTGGTTAGGATGATTCTTGGCGTATTTCCCTCCTAATCGGGGTTTAGAGTGTCAACTCACTAAAATTTATATATCACCCCATTGTGGGCTCAATTTTCAGGACCCGAAGCCGAGCTGTGGTGACCTGAGGAGTAGGTCACTTAGGCCGCTTCCTTTTGGAGAACCGTCTTTTGCAAACTCTTGGTTGATGACCTTTGTAAATAACTCAGTTGGTTTATAAAAGCATGTTTGTTGGTGAAATAGTTGTCATGCTTTTCTATCCCGAGATGGTTCTTGTTAGGGGATTTATAATTCACTTCCGCATGTGCAATAAAATAAAAGGGTTAGCGACTCGGAATCCGGGAAGTCGCAAATTTTATTGACCAAAGAGGGATGGGCACGCTCGGGGTCCGGGGCGTGACAATATCCGTTCGCTAATTGACTTATACTAGTGTAGTATTAACCCTTGTCGATCCTTATAGTCGAATGGTCGTTTTGTAATCGAATTCTCTAATCTTTTGTGTTTTAACCCTTTACGGCCACTTAATGGGAGAATTACCAAAAAGTCATAAAACGTTGCAATTGTGCCAATTTAATCATAAACTTTTTTTTTTTTTTGCCAATTTAGTTTTAAACCTTTTTACAATTGTGTCAATTCAATCCATCCGGCTAAAATTGGCCGGTTGGCTGGCGCCGACGGACACCGGTTGGAGATAGCTAGCCGGCGAACAATTTTTTTATAATTTTTTTTTTTTTTTTTCTTCTTCCTGTGACCTCCTCGCCGGCCACCGGCGAGGCTCGCCTCAACCGCCGGCCCCGTGGCGAAGGCGAGCCTCACCCGGCAATGGCGAGGTCGCTGTTGCCTAACCAAGGCAAGGCTCGGCCTCGCCCGGCCATGGCAAGGTCGAGCCTCGCCGATCCGGCGACGGTGGCCTCCCGCTGTCATTGGGCGAGGCTTGCCTTCACCAATGGCCGGGGGGGGTGAGCCTTGCCTAGCGACGGCGAGGCCGCGTCGCAGATCTAGCGAGACTCGACCTTGCCATGGCCGGGCGAGGCTCGACGATGGCGGCCTTGTCGTCATTGGGCGAGGCTCGCCTTCGCCAGTGGCCAGCACAATTGCAATAGGTTTAGGACTTTTTGGTAATTCTACCGCCTCTTAACTCATGAGTGATCGTTCGGAGTAAAATAATCATAAGTGTGTTGATGAAATAACTATTTCATATATTTCAAAGTAATAAATTTCGGTCGATTCTCGAAGGTTGGGTGACTAGCTAGAGGAAAAAAAAGGAAATATAAAAAAAAGGAAATTAAAAACACAAAAAAAAACATAAAATTTGGAAAAAAATTTAAAAAATTATCCACATTAATGACGACATCTCGTCAAGCAAATTCAAACAAAAATTGATCAAATTAACTCAAATGGCAAAAAGTAAAAATATTTATAATTTTATTGATAAAATTAAAATATTTATGACTGAATTAATAAAAATGTAATACGCTTACCACTTTTAGATAATTTTTCCCCGCTTCATTAGTACAAGTAATAATCCACGTGGCGTCCACGTCAGCCCGCCGGAAGTGAAATCGTGATGAAGAGAGAGAATCCAAGAATCTCCTCCTCCCCCGGGCGCTCGCGTCTCCTCCGGACCACAATCTCTCTCTCTCTCACACAATCTCTAAATTCTTGCTGCGCGGCCTCGGCACAGCCTCACCTTTGCCACCTTCAAAGCATCACAAAGGACGACGGCGACCCAAGAAGCGTCTAGATTGGTTCTTGGAGCGGAAATTCCGCATGCGATTGAGCTCCTCCTCGAGCTGGTCGTGCCGCCATGTGGGAGTCGCTCAACCTGTGCCACTTCCCGAGAGTACGTACCCTCTTCGTTTTCTGGTTCTGGTTCGTCTGTCTTTGTGCGCTTGGCTCTTTCGTCCATGTTTTGAGCATTTTGTTTGGGAGTTTTTGATAATTTGTGCCGAGTGACCGCCTTTGGATTGAGTAGTGTCCGTGGTCTGTCGTGTGAAACGGCTCAGAGTGTTTTGGAAAGATGGTTTGCTCGTATGTTTATTCGAATGCTGAGTGCTGCTTGGGATCTCTTTTGCATATCAAGAATGCTCCTGTTTTGTAAAGCAACCCACAATACAAATTCTTGGATTCTTTTCGACTGGGTATCATGAGCATCATATAGATTAGCATCATTCTTGGCTATGACGATACCATGATTATTTGAATTGATGCTATGCGTTACCCCTTTCTCGACTTCCAGGGATATGGCATGGTGAAGCATGGAAATGTGGTTGTAGCTTTCTCTACTCCCATCTCTTGTTATCCATCTGGCAGATGTTTTGCCAAGCTGTTCTAATGTGGCATGTTGAAAAAGGCTGCTCAATGTTAAACTGGACATGAGTTTGCTCTCCGGTGATCTTTGTTGGCTTTGATGCCACCTCACTGGTGGAAGGTAATAGGAATCGAAATGTGCCACAGAGTGAAATCTTAATAATGCACGAAGTGCAAGGTAAAGAAAACTCAATTTTATCTATATATATTTAACGGGCAAACTCCATTACATTATGCATGAATATAAGAAAAAAAGTCGTAAACTAGAAAACTCGAAAAGTTGGCATGATAACTAAGTGCAAAATAATATCATCTATAATACTAAATAATATATAAAATCATACGGATAAAGAAGTAAAACAAAATTGAATCGTATCCAAAACTAAAAAGGCATATAAAAAATCATCAATATATTCAATATCAAATTCCTATGATGTCTTGATTACATCCCACACCAAAATTTTAGATATAGAATTCTTTATCATAACTTCCCTTAACTAAATGGATGCAAAGGAAAATCATAAATACAAAGAAATCCCTATGTTATGTCTTCTTTTAATCTGCACCCACGCGAGGTCGATGAACTTCGAGTTCTGGAGTCTTGGCCGCAAGCTTGCTGCTCGGCGTTTCCAAATCTACTGCTCAGCCACCAAAACGAGAGAGTGGGTGGACGTGAAGGAGGTTGGCCAACGCGTCTTCCGCTCGTTTCTTCTTCCCTCAACCCTTTTAAGGACTGCTCAAATCCAATGTCAGTATGTCAGTATGTAATAGGACAAAAGAAATTGTTAAACAACTAGTTTTTTTTTGGCTAAAAACATTGACTAGTCAAACACCAACTAGTACTACGAATCAATATGGCAAAAGAGCTCCTCCTCGATGGCCAAACATACGGACTGCGACTACTAACATCTTTTTGCTTGAGCTTTTGAATAAAACCCCATAAGTAAGCTAGAAAGAGCATTATCAACAACGGCAAATACAAGAGAAAAAAGGAGAGACCTTGGAACAACAACAATGTGAGGAAAGCTACGGAGAGAAAGGAAAAGACCTTGAGAAAGAAAAAGATGCGGTTGCCACGAGCAAGCAGTACTAAAGACCAATAGACGAAAAATAAGTGGAAGGGACAAAAAGCAATAAAGAAGAAGCGTGAAAATAATAAGAAAGATAGTGAAGGGGTGGGTATCAAATAGAGAATCCGAGTGTCCGGATGTTTTAGGACAACGAAGTTAACTAGAATTGGAACAATGAATGTGACAATGGCGTCGATATTGTCTCGGCCCGATTTGGCAAGAAATTTGGCATTTTTGAATGCGGGGATAGATGAGGAGAAACAAAGGAAGAGAGACAAAGTTGCAAGAGCGGGACGAATGTGCAAAAGAGACTGGGGCAGTGTATCGAATGTTGGTCAGCTGGGAGGATGCCTGACGGATGGAGGGGGTTTATATATGCTTAGAGATGAGTGCCTGAAGGATGGAGGGGGTTTATATATATGCTTAGACCCCTAATGTTCCAATTTCATAGGTGAAGATCTAAATGCCAATCATGGGACAAGAAAGTAGTGTACATTTCCATTGTTTTATGTCCCGATCTCTGCACTGATCTCTGCACGGTCTCCGCACGGAGACCGAGAGGGACATAGAACATGGAAATGTACACTTCGGATGGAGACTTTCTTGTCCCATGATCACGAAATTGGAACATCAGGGGTCTAAGCATATATAAACCCCCTCCATCCTTCAAGCACTCCTCACAGCCGGCCATCATTTGATACACTTCCCCACTTCCCCAATCTTTGCACATTTGCCCTACTCTTGCAACTTTGTCTCTCTTCCTTTGTTTCTCCCTCATCTATCCCCGCATTCAAAAATGCTAAATTTCTTGCCAAATCAGCGAGACAATATCAACGTCATTGTCACATTCATTGTTCAATTAAAATATTCATTGGTTGTTAATCATCACGTCATCGTCACACACAAGCCTAGCTGGCCCACTAACAAGTCAACACGTGTCCGTTGACGTGGATTAAAAAAAATAAATTGAAAGCCTGTTTTTTCTGCTCTACTGCCTGTTGCATTTTCTCTCCTTCTTTCAATGAAGCGTGCTTCTTCATCCCACTTCAACCTCTCTCTTCCTCAAGCACTCCTCTCCTCATGTTGGGAAAAAAAAGAAAATAGTATTTGTGAAGAAGGCCCAAATAATTTTTCTCGCTACTATTTTTGTGAAAATTAAATAGGATGAAAGCAGTAAAGATGAATAGTAAATAACACCAGAATTTTAATGTGAGGTAAAGGGAAAACCATGGGACCGTAGTCCACTTCAAACTTCCACTATGATAAATAATGGGATACAACTTCACCCATATCTCACAACTTCACCTGGATCTCTCACTGTTGTCTTCAATTTGTGGATCTGAACTCTCACAAACTAAATAATTCACTCAAATATAATACTCTTTCTTGGAAGAAGAAAGCAGTTTCTTCCACTTCGTTGCTCTGATATTCTTGCTTTTGTGTGTTCTTCTCCATTGAGGAGGACTCCTATTTATAAGAGCAAATACAATCCCAATTGGAATTGTACGATATGAAAATCACGAGATTTATCTCATAATCTCTCGTGATTTTGTAGATCCGAGAAGATCACTTTGATTTCTTTCCCAATCTCCCTTGATTTTCTGGATGTGGAAGATCGCGTTGATTTATCTCCCGATCTCTTTTAATATTTTCTTTTTTTTTTTTGTTCTCCTTTTTTTTCTTTTACACACTTACTACCATACATATTCCACTATAGATATACATAATTGCATTGGCCTCTCCAATTGGAAGTGACCTACTCAACAAATCACTCACCCCAAGTGCTCCGCTCCTCTTTGTCTCGAGGCCTCTCACTCACCCTAAGCACTTCCCTCCGCCTCTGTCCTTGTTGTCGTCATCGACTTTCCAAGCCATGGCTCTAGAAATCGCCGGCCGCTGACTGGCCTCTTGAGCTTCTTTGTCTTCTGCTCCTTATTCGGACCCGATTTTGGGCTCGAGTACGTAGCCAAGGATGTTGAAGCAAAAGAGGTTTGCGAGGCTAGATATACTGGTGACGGTGCTAAGTTTTGGGATTTCGGTGACGGCGTGACAGCCGTAAAGGATATTGTGGCGGAGGAGAGAGAGGCGTATGGGTACCGTGAGACCTCTCTTTCTCCTTTCCCTTTTTTTTTTCTTTTCTATCGCCTTTGTTTCAGGAAGCATGGGGGCTTGGTGATAGTGGCTGTTTTGTCTTCTAGGTCGAGCCGGAGTCGGAGAGCTTATCAGGGAGGCTAAGGGGGAGAGTTCTTCGTTGGCCCTTTTGACTCCCGAAGCAAGTCGCGTCCTACCGTTTCCACTAGAGTATTTGTCATTGTGACCTTTGGTATGAAAGTTTTAACCTTATTATTGTTGTTGTGAGGAAGAGCGCATTAGTAATAATTGTCTATGGTCTGCACTTGCTCCAATCAAGAGGCGGGAGGGACAACTTAAAGCAAGAAAAGCATTCTGTTTTGGGACTAAGTATGTCCATTCATAGGCCCTTCTTTTTGGCTTCGACTGAGTGCAAATATTCTAATGCTTTTCTTGCTTTCAAATTTTGGCGTAGGGCTTCCATGGAGCGCGAGGGAGAGAATGATTTGCTCGGTTCAATGAAGGTGGGGTATTTTGCTTAATTGCTTGAGTTTTGAACGCCTTTACGTGGATGTTTCGCTGGTTACAACTTTATGAACTGATTTTTTTATGTATCTCTTTCATGCAAAAGTAAATGACTGGTAAATTAACTTTATCTTGGGTTAGTCGGGAAGTCGGAGGAGGAGTGGCAAGCGGTCCGTCGCCCGAGCAATTTCGTATCCCGAGGCGTAAGGGGACCGAGTTAGTAATTCCTTTGAATTCTCTTGATTTTTTTTTTTTTTTTTTTGGTCTTTCTTTTCTTTGCTAGCTTATCTCGATCGTGGGTTTGTCATTCTTGATTACGGTTCTTGCTCTTCTTGATGCTTCGCTTCGTACCGGGTTGGGGTTTGTTGAATTTGGTCAGTTTCGTTTAGACGTGATTATCATTCTGTCTCCTTGAAGCTCCGGAACACCGAGGTTTAAGACACATTCTGTTCGATGAGGCTTACTCGGGCTGTCTATTTATGTGATGTGCGAAAAATTTAAACAAGTTTATGCTGCAATGTGACAGGTTGAATCAGAATTGAGTTTAGAGTTTTGATTCAGCACGGCACGACACATTTCTAGTGCGTCAAGCAGTGTGTGTTGGAGGTGGATTCTTTGTGGATTGCGTTTTAATAGGAGAAACCCGAGGAAATGCAGGTTAGGATGTTCTCTGTGTTTTTCAAGGTGCTGGGAGGGTTATAATTTTCTGGGTTTTTGTTGGAATGAGCGGTTTTAGCTATTACTGAAGTTCTCCTGGAACTGTATTGTTTTTGGAAAGACTTAGTTTTTATTCAGAAATGTCGGCCCTTTTAGGCTCCTTTTGGGTGCTAAGGATTTGTTACTGCATGAGTAACAACATCTTGGTTACTTATGAAGTCTTTTTTACTTTTCACTTTTCATCAAAACAAAGGTGAAAAGGTGTCGACATCATCCTAAAGTGTGAATCGTAGGTTTATCGTGTACAATTGGTGCGAACCTTGTGCTTTGAAGAGGTTTTTCTTTAAACCTGACATGACTTTGTCTCGGGCGATCCTTGTTGGCTTTGATGCCACCTGACTGGTGGAAGGTAATAGGAATGAAATTGTGCCACAGAATGAAATCTTAATCGTGCACGAAGCGCAAGGTAAAGAAATACTCTAAGTTTTATCAATATATATTCAACGGGCAAGTTCCATTACATTATGCATGAATATAAGCAAAAAAGTCGTAATCTATAAGACTCAAAAAGTAGGCATGATAATTAAATGCAAAATAATATTATCTATAATATTAAATAATATATAAAATCCTATGGATAAAGAAGTAAAACAAAATTGAATCGTACTGAAAACTAAAAGGCATTAAAAAAAGCAACAATATATTCCATATCAAATTCTGATGATGTCTTGATCACAACCCACACCAAAATTTTAGATAGAGAATTCTTTATCATAACTTCCCTTAACTAAATGAATGCAAAGGGAAAATCATATATATAAAGAAACCCCTATGTTATGCCTTCTTTTAATCTGCACCCATGCGGAGGTCAACAAACTTCGAGATCTGGAGTCTTGGCCGTGAGCTTGCTGCTCGGCATTTCCAAATCTGCTACTCAGCTGCCGAACGAGAGAGTGGGTGGACGCGAGGTTGGCCAACGCGCCTCCGCCGTTTTCTCTTTCTTTTCAAGCCTTTTAAGGACTGCTTAGATCCTGTGATTGGATATAAGAAGTTATGCACACGTTAAAATTTTTGTGGACATGACTAGTTAAACAGCAACTAGTTTTTCTTTTCTTTTTCTTTTTTTTTTGGCTAAAAACATTGACTGGTTAAACATGGGCAAGTACTATGAATCAATATGGCAAAAAGAGCTCCTCCTCGGTAGCCAAACGTACGGATTGCGACTACTGATATCTTCTGCTTGAGGTTTTGAACGAGACCCCATAAGTAAGCTGGAAAGAGCAGTATCAACAACGGCAAAAAGAGGAGAAAAAAGGGGAGTCCTCGGAACAACAGCAACGTGAGGAAAGCTATGGAGAGGAAGGAGAAGACCCTGAGAAAGAAAAAAGACGTTGGCACCACAAGCGGTACTGAAGACCGATAGATGAGCGATAAGTGGAAGAGACAAAAAGGAATAAAGGAGAAGCGCGAAAATGATGAGAAAGATAGTGAAGGGGTGTGTATCAAATGGAGAATCCGTGTCCCTTGATATTTCAGGACAACGAAGTTAACTAGAACTGGAACGATGAATGTGACAATGGCGTCGATATTGTCTCGCTAATTCGGCAAGAAATTTGGCATTTTTGAATGCGGGGACAGATGAGGGAGAAACAAAGGATGACAAAGTATCGAATGATGGTCGGTTGTGAGGAGTGCCTGAAGGATTTGTGGGGGATTTATAGACGCTTAGACCCCTGATGTTCCAATCTTGTTGGTGGAGATCTAAAACGCTCATCATGGGACAAGAAAGCTCCGTCCGAAAATGAAGCTTCCTGTAAAATATAAAATAAGCTACATTTCGGCTTCGATCAAAATAATTTTACGGAGTTACATTACACCATGAGACAAGCAAACCTCCGTTCCAAATCCGGGTTTGACTGTCATTTTTAATCAGATAAAGTCTCTATAGTATAGAGGCTTCATCTGATATTGTCCAGACTAGAGAGATTTTATCCGATTAAAAATCAGACAGTCAAATCCGTATTTGGAACGGAGACTTTCTTGTCCCATGAGTACAACAAAAACCACACGTTTTCGTATCTTCATAGAGTTCCATTTCCTTCGTTCTTCGTCAAAAAAAAGTTGGGACGTCCCCACGTCGACATCCAATGGTTAGCAATCCTGACACGCGTAGAATATTGCAATCATCTAAGCACTACACTGATTTCTTTTTTTTTTTTTTTCTGTTGGAATGCATTATGTTGATTTACTTAACGAATCCGGATAGTCAGCACTGTTCCATTTGTTTTGCAAAAAATCAATAATTTTAAAAATACTTTAAAAGAAAATGATCCCTTTCTTCTAATCGAGATTGGAAGAATATATTGTGTTTACAAAGCCAAATGAAGTCAACCTGGTAATTATGGACTTCGATCTGAACCTTGGTGTCTTTCAACCCAAGTTGTCTTACTCCAATCTGTCCATTTAAACCGGACTTTTTCAAATTTCCTAGCATTGATTTGCTGCCCATATTAGATTTACAACATCTTTGTTCCTAAAAACAATTTCAATTTAGAAATAGTCTTATTATATTTTTATTCTCTAGATGAGTTTTTGAGTAGAAGAACGCGTTTAAGAATTGTACAAAATTTCTAATCCTAGAATAGAATAAGAACAAAAATGCTGGTACAAATCCATGAGAATTTTTTATTCCCAATTTTTTATTTAATTATAAAGAGACTTAACATTTCATGTTTGGATAAAGCTGAACTTTTATAATGATTTAATTGATTAAGATATTCTAAAATGGTCAAGAAAAATCCATCATAATTGTTAGTTCAAGATGAAGAGTTGGAAATGGCAATAGAGAGCCTAATTAGTTTATAACTCACAATATGACAAGGTTGATAGTAAATTTTTTATTATTACAATAAACAACATGTCTAGATCTTTGGAGAAATAGAGTAAACATTGCTTGGAATCACGTAAGCTTTCACTACCTAGAATTCCCTATAAACATTATATGGTATGAACTTTCATAAATGAGAGTAGACTTAATTTAATAATAAAGTTAACCATAAATTGTGACTTAATTTTTAAAGTTAACCTTAGTGTGGCCATGGTTAGTGTAAAAGCAACTTCTACCCATAGTATTGAATTGTTGACATGTGGAAGGATTTAGTTATAGTATAGAATTAATTTCAACCTCACATGTCGCTTTATCGAAAGAATGGATGTGTCAATAATTTATTTTTATGACGTAAAAATAAATTGGATACAAATAAATAATTTTCAGTATGCTTAATTATTACTAAGTACTTTTCAACTTTTGCTACTGTTAATTACTAGTTGTTTTTTTCTTTTGGGTCAGTGATAATTTTCCATGGAAAAAGTAATTGCCAACTTAGAGTTTTGCATGCGTGATTATCAATTTCTCATATAAAAAATTTTCTACATCACTGGTCATAATAAGCAACCTTTCTAATGCGGCATATAACTTGTCAAAATAAAAAAGTAATTATCTATTTATCGGAAATCAATAATTTTTCTTTACTTTATCTAAATTAAGTTAATGTACAAAACTTTTGCCCAATTGCCGAACTTTTTTGAATTGAAAAATTAAGCCACATCACCAGAATGATTCAAATCAATACAACGGCGTTACCGTAATTTCAAACCACGTCGTCAACACGTGTAATAATCCACGTGGCGTCCACGTCAGCCGGCCAGCAGGTGAAATCGTGATCCAGACAAGAGAAGAGCAAGAATCCAGGAATCTCCTCCTCCCACGGGCGCTCGCATCTCCTCCACAATCTCTCTCTCTCTCTCTCTCTCTCACAATCTCTAAATTCTTGCTGCGCGGCCTCGTCACAGCCTCACCTTCACCACCTTCAAAGCATCACAAAGGACGACGGCGACCCAAGGAGCGTCGAGATTGGTTCTTGGAGCGGAAATTCCGCATGCGATTGAGCTCCTCCTAGAGCCGGTCGTGCTGCCATGTGGGAGTCGCTCAACCTGTGCCACTTCCCGAGAGTACGTACCCTCTTCGGTTTCTGGTTCTGGGTTCGGGTCTGTCTATGCGCGCCTGGCTCTTCGTCCATGTTTTGAGCATTTTGTTTGGGAGTTTTTGATAATTTGTGCCGAGGACTTGGATTGAATGGTGTCTGAGGGTCTACGTTTGAAACGGCTCAGAGTGTTTTGGAAAGATGGTTATTCGTATGTTTATTCAAATGCTGTATGCTGCTTGGGATCTCTTTGCATACCAAGAATGCTCCCGTTTTGTAAAGTAACCCACAATACAAATTCTTGGATTCTTTTCTACTGGGTATCCTGAGCATCATATGGATTAGCATCATTCTTGGCTGTGACGATACCGTGATTAATTGAAGTGTATTCATGTGATTATTCGGAATGCTGAGTGCTGCTGGGGATCTCTTTTGCATATCAACAATGCTCCTATTTTTTGTAAAGCAACCCACAATACAAATTCTTGGATTCTTTTCGACTGGGTATCATGAGCATCATATAGATTAGCTATGACAATACCATGAGTAATTGAAGTGATGCTATGTGTTACCCCTTTCTCGACTTCCAGGGATATGGCATGGTGAAGCATGGAAATGTGGTTGTAGCTTTCTCTACTCCCATCTCATGTGGCTGTGGACATTTGGATTCATATTCCTATAGCCAGCAAGTCCATGCGCCGCCTTATGCCTTAAAGTATCGGATTGGTCGCCGCTCTTTTGTTTCGGGAGATACCTGTGAATATTTAAGTTTGTTGACTTCCTCGAGATTGGGTCAGAGACAACTTCGTCACAACAACTATAGGCTGGGTCGCTCTGGAAGAGCACGGATTCGAGCGACGATTGACGTCGCCAGTGCTGTTGATGTCATCAATGATTTAGGATTGGATACTCTTACATTCTTAGCAGTGACTGTAGCAGTCGTCCCGACATTCAAGTTACTCAAAGCGAGTCCTGTAAGAAATACCTTTTGATTCATATTTATCTCTTTTTGTGTTGGGGCCTACCAATGGTCCTCATGCATTGACAACACGCACATGTTTGTTAATTGAGTATATCAACAGCAAGTCTAAAATTCACTATGTTATGTCAAAGGGAAAGAAGAATATCTAGTGCTTAGGTCTTTAGTCGATAAAAGCCTGACTTCAGCAATAAAAGTTGGGGAACTGCAAGGTGCTTCTTTCAATTTCCTCTGTCCCACCTACTTAAGAGGTTGTCGTGCTATGGGCCATGGCCATCGGAATATTTGTTTTCAACCATCCTCGATCAAACAGACCATGAATAAATGCATAGACGGATCTTTTTTAGTGAAAAGTTTAAGTCTCTTATTGCAAGATGCTATAAGGATGGAGCCATGATTGGTCTGAGAGCTATTGCTTTGTCTTCAGATACTTGGTTTCTTCTTTGCCGGAGTTGTACTCAATCAGTTTGGATTTATAAGAAATCTCACAGATGTCAAAGTGCTGTCTGAATGGGGCATCCTTTTCCTGGTAAGCTAGTTTCTCTCTGCCAATAATCTGAATTGTTGCTTCATCTTTTTCTTTTTTGTTGCAGTTAATGACGTTTCTAACTTTTATCAGTCACTATATTCTGAAAGAATTGTGACTTTAGAGTGGCCGCCCTTGCTTAGCAGCAAAATAACAAGTGAAAGTAGTGATATGTCACAATGTTTCTATTTCAGTCAAGCTTCTAACTTATTAATTGGATGACATGATACATTCAATAGACATCAAGTCCCATCTATTGTTTGCATCTTGGCTCTAGGGTGTGGGTGCGCATCAAGAAGACTCTCCTTTGCTTGATTTCACAAACTTTCACCTCCATTAGTGACCATTCCTATGTCAAAAAGCTGGAATTATCCATTTTTTGGTTTTTAACTGAAGTGTGAGCAACTTCTCACTTACTCATATTCTATACATGATAGTAAGTTAGGAAATGCAGCATCTAATTTTTCTGCCAAGTGGCGCATGTTAAGATCAAGAAGGACAATGATTTCCCATCTGCTGTCTTTGTTACTAGATTTGAGCCAAAAAGACTAAGGTGATATCTTGAAGAAAGATCTTGAGCATTTCTAACATAGTGATCCATGTGACTCCATTTGATGGGTGGCTTTGATTTATTATTTTCCTTTTTCCCTCTAGATAGTCGACTTAATTATTAACCAGTGGAGCAAGATACACATGTAAATAGATATAGCTCAACTATCATGTTCTTTATGGACATGACTCTACTCATGAAAGAGCCATGCCTCTTCCCTCTCCAGCTGTTCGAGATGGGATTGGAGCTATCATTTGCACGCTTAAAGGCTCTCGCAAAGTTCGCCTTTGGCATGGGATTGACTCAGGTAAAGTGTTGTCACATGCATGGATTACAGTTTGAGTTGAATTCCTGGAGATCCCATCTCTTCTACTATTTGGCATCTTACTTTCTTTCTCAAGAGTCATTTCACATTTTGACATTTCATTTGTTTTCACCTTAAAGGTCTTCGACACTCTGGTCTTCACGGCATTTGAACTTCCACCTAATGGAGCTATAGGGACAAAAATTCTAGAGTTCCTTTTCCACTCAAAGCCAGATTTGGTGAGTATGTTGTCATTCTCAAGTAACACTTTTATTGCATCTACCGCAAGACGTGGCTTCATTCTTGTGCTTGTATATTGTGTCTTAATATCATCTCACTTGTCATGAACATTCCAGCACAATATTTCGCTCCCATATATATCTTGCTATGGGTCCTTAAATGGGAAATGTTATCCCATGTACTTAAATTTCAAAGATTTTGAGTTATTATGCTGACCATAGGTCCTCCTTTGAACTGGAAGCTTCGTTTTGAATTTGAAAGGTAGGCCTAAGTACTTGCTCAGCAGGCTGGCTGCTTATTATGGGCGCTCATGCCTATCTACTTACGAAGCCAGTTACCTAGTATAAAATTTAGATAGTGCTCCATCTTTAATAATGAAGATTCTTTTAATGCACCATTGCTGAAGATTGCTTTGGCTTGTAAATTGTAAAACTATCGCACTAGGATTGCCCAAGGTCCATATTGAAAATCTTTGTGTTGCTTTTTCATTGACCAAACTTTGTAAATTGCAGGTTAACATCAGAAGTGTGGATGAGGCAGTAGTGATTGGTGCTGCTCTCTCTCTATCTTCTTCTGCTTTTTGTCTTGCAGGTAGTTAAATTTTCAGAACTCATGATTTATTTGGTGTTGCACTTTTCGTTATTCATACAGGTGGACTTTACCCTACTTTTGCCAATTATGAGATTATAGTTGGATGAATACATAGAATAGTATGGCAATATAGAGACCTCACTAAATAGTTATCACTCAAAAGTGTATTCGAAGATGATACATAGAGTTTAATGCGTGACCTTGTTAACCCTGTCCTATGCTTATTCTTATTTCTTTTTTTCGTCCTCTCAGTGCATGACAACAGAGTCATTCTTTTGACCGCTGATTGCAGATTAATACAGATTTTATTCATCTCGTGAGCTTTGCTCATAAGAAATCATTCACCAGGTTTCAAGAGTTTACTAAACATAATGTGTAGCTTCTTGCAGAGAAAGGTGAGCTGGCAACGAGATTTGGTTCCGCAACTCTGGGGATACTTCTTTTTCAGGTTATATTTGGTTCTAATGATATGGAAATTTTCTTTGTTGCTAGTTTAGCCTGCAACTAGTTATTTCAATCTTTTACTTCACGAGCAGGATATCATGCTAAGTAGAGGAGCATGACTTTTTTGGATTGAATGACTTGTTTCGTTGCAGGATATTGCTGTCATCCCTCTTCTAGTTATCCTTCCGGTGCTGGAGAGCCAGGTTCTCTCTCTCTCTCTCTCAGTGTGTGTACAGCGTATGCGTGAGGTCTTACTTGTGCACGATGAGGAGGCAGCATTTACTCAGGGAGGGAGGGGATAAGTTTAGGGGCAACACAAATTTTTTTTTTCAGAAGTCCTTTGGGTGGTGCATATGGGTACATTGCGTGTCTGGCTTGATTGTTTTTATTTCTGGTGGATTTACTTGTGTGGAATCTTCATATCGTAAAATACGAACAAATAGTAAGAACTAGCATTCTTTCCAAGAGCAGAACTCATAGGCAAGAAATTGATTATAGATGGAAGCATTATAGGTCGAGATGCATGAGATAGTATAATAAATGGTTGAAGACAGCCTTTTTCTTTTTTTTCCCTCTTTTGATGTTTTGCATTAGTTGATTTTGTTTGTTTTAGTTGATTGAGAGTAACTCAAGTCTTTTTAGTGTCCTCACTGTAAACACTGGGGATTCAATGGTTTCAGATACTTTATTCAACTTATAAAACCTTCGCTTGTGGTCATCTGACTCTTCTTTTTTGCAGAATTTGGTTGAGGGAAAGCATCTGGCCTGTGCTTGCTCAAGAAAGTTTAAAGGCTTTAGGTGGTCTTGGATTACTTTCTCTTGGAGGGAAATACCTGCTTAGGCGAGTTTTTTTGAGGTGTGCTTCAGGTTTCTTCAATCGTAAGAAAAATTGAAATGACATTTATTCTTAATTAACTTCATTACATCAGGTTGTTGCAGAAGCAAGAGTTCAGAAGCTTTTGTTGCTCTTTGCCTGTTGACTGTTTCTGGACGTCCCTTCTCACCCAAATGTTAGGCTTCAGTGATACTGTTAAGTATCCCTACCCGCAGGATGCCTTGTACTCTGAAGTGACTTCCCTTTCAGAAATTTTTCTAGATGTAAACATTTTATGTGCAGCTTGGAGCTTTTTTGGCTGGGGCATTGTTAGCTGAAACTAACTCCGGACACAGATTGAAGCAGATATCAGACCATTTAGAGGCTTACTTGTCTGGATTGTTCTTTGTGACTACAGGGACTTCCATTGACATGGAGGTGGGAATAAGTTCTTTCAATACTATTAAACTTTTGGCACCAGCTTGACCCAATCATAAATTTTCTTGTGAGAAAATCAGTGGACCTTGGTACTTTTTCTGTGAGAAGATGAGAAATTTTTAGGGTTTTTATGAGTTGAGTAAGCGTTTTGATCATATGTTTGCATTGCTTGTTCTGTGAAAATTAGAAAGACACCAGCCATTAAAAGAGCATTGTAACAATAGCAAGCATGTTTTTTTTTTTAACGCAACAGAAAATTCTACTCTTTTGCAGGTGCTTTTTGCGAGAGTGGCCCAATGTGCTTGCTCTCCTGGGAGGTTTGATCTTCATCAAGACCGTGATTATAACAGCAATAGGTCCCGTGTTGGACTCACTTTACAAGAAAGTGTAAGAATAGGATTGCTCTTATCACAGGGAGGGAGTTTGGATTTGTTGTGTTCTCCTTGGCAAACAGGTTAGTTATGGGTACTTGTTGGTTGTTTCCTTAAAGTCATTGGCTCACGAAGATTTTTACCATCTGGCCAGGCTTGGGGTGCTGCCACTTGAGCTGAACAAGCTCCTTATAATAGTTGTTGTGTTGTCAATGGCATTGACACCTTTGCTCAATGAAGTTGGAAAGAAGGCTGCCGATTTTATTGATGACAAGTTCGAAACTGAGGAAGTAAGTTTTTTTGTCATATATAAAGTTTGTTGTTTATAAG